>JAYMTP010003105.1:0-17767 GCA_036897365.1 Geranium brycei | reverse complement strand
TTAGTTCTTGAGGGGACACTGCAACGGTTTAAGGCTCACACTATTAATGAAGAGGTCTGAGTTTCGAACTTCGTTGTGAACTGGATAGAAAAAGATTAAAGAATAATTTTACAATATGATGAAATTAAAAAAAATCATTATACATTATATGTTTAACTCTTCTTGAATATCAAAAAAGTTCTTATACATCTCAATTTCTATCTTCTTATATGTGTAAAGCAACTTCAATGAAATATGAAATATAAAATTCAAATTGTCCTCAAATAACTTTCAAAATTTTAAATCAGTTTTACCCTCCCTAATTCATCACTCATGCTCTATTTCTTCCCAGTGATTTCGACACCATTCTTCTCTAATCTTACGTTTGGGAGATTCGAGCTTGAAATCTATAATGTGAAGATGGTGAATTTATTGTTGTCATGATAAAATAATTACTACTAATATAATGGCAGTTAATTTTGATTTCTCTAGTAAAACAAACAAGGCGTTGACACAAAATCTAGTCATAATCACCAATTGGGAAAAAATTCTGCAGCAATTAGGTAATTTCTACCTTATTTTTGTCGGTCCAAAGTTCCCTTTTATCTATTTTTTGTTTGTTTGTTTGTTTGTTGGTAAGTCCTCTCATTCAACATAATGTCTATCATTATTGTTCTTAATAAGCTTTCAATTAATGTCTTTATAGAATATTAATTTAAATATTATTATAGAAGTCCTAAAATTTTTACCTAAAAAGACATAAAAACTAAATTGAGAATCTAAGAATGAGATATCAGGAAAATATAATTAATAAAAATTAATTATATTATTTACATCTATTTCGATATATATAATATAAAGAAAGATTTCCAAAACTATGGGTGGACATTTTGGACCCGAAACTGGTTTCAAAATGAAAACATGTCAAAACTATAATAAAAGAAACAAGAATTTTAATTATTTGTTTGGTTTTGGTTTTGAATTTGAATTTGTGAACCATTCAATTCTAGTTCGATTCTGTTTCTTACACCTCGTAATCGTTAGTTTATGGGTAAGAACCAGACCAACTCACATTGCCCTCCTCGGGTACTACAACCATTGATTGATAAAAAGCAACTATTTGGAGTCGACATCCACCACTTTCTGTATGTTGTCACTTATCCACCTCTCGTCTATCCACGCATATTATTCGTCTTTTATTGTTTGTTTTATTTGCAAATTTTACATTTCGATTAGGTTGTAATAATTAAATTTTAACATTCAGTTTTCGATATTACTTTTTATTTGCAAGTTCAAAGTTTTTGATAATAATTAGGCTCTAATTCGCTTCATGTCATAATATGCTAGCATATTATGAAACCTAGTTGAACTGCTATGCCTGTGCTTTTAGGTTATTGGCTTCTCTCCTATGCTTCAAGTTCTTGTTAATAAGTATCATTAAAAATGAATAGATGCTCCTTTTTCTTGGTTGCCTTTGGTCTTGTCTTCTTAACCAACTGTTCTCTAGGGTTCAGCTCATCTCTTGTTTGGAACTTGGTTATGATGGTTTTTACAAGGTTGTTGCACCCTTGCATAAGGTTGTTACATTAGTACTGCTGAAGCTCAACACTGGTTCAATATGAAAAGATTTCAGATGCTTGTTGTTCATATACTGTATAAAATAGTCAATAGTTCCATAAATGTGCTTCCTTAAGGAATTGTTTTTAAAGACAAATTGTATGTATTAAGATCCACATGCTTGACCATCTAGAGGAAGTTATCAAAAACATTTGGGGAAACTAAGATAAACCTCAATCAACTGCTATGGGCGAGTACACTATAAGTTTTTTCGTTGTTGAGAAAAGTACACTATAAGTTAATATGCATAAACAACCAAAATATGATATTTGTTATATAACATTAATAAAATAAGTGTTCAAAATATAAATATTTTAATTTTTACCAATGAATATACATTATTTTAATTCTATGTATGTTTCATTTATTATTTTTCAAAATAATTGGCTCAATCAGTATAAATCCGTCTTGACCTGCCTAACTCTGCTACCTGAACTCATGATATACGTACTGCTTTTGGAATACGGACAATCAAGAATGAAAAAAATGCAGTTCACAGAAAACCTTAGACACTGCCAGTTTTAATGGTTCATGTCATAAACCAAAACAAGTATAAGCACCCTCAAATTTATAATGACAGGAACATTGACAAATAATTAAACCTTGATCAGTCAACAACAAAAATAGCAAAACCTATAGGTAGAACAAAACCAATAGCAAACATTCCAAAATTTAAGATGATAGGAGCAGAATATAGAATCGCCAATTGACTCAAATAATTTTATCTTGATCAGTCTACAAAGCAGAAGTACCAAAACCTATAGGTGGAACAAAACCAAGGGAAAGTCAAAACAGGTGAAAATTCTTCATCAACCAAAAAGAAGACTAATTTAGAAACAGAAACTGAAACACCGGACAACATGGCATAGACACGAACACTTCATGTTTATTCATGTTATTACCAATGCAATAGATAACAAAAATCAAGCAAGAATCTCAGATGATGATCGATAATGGTTTCCCTTTTTTCCCCAAAAACTAAATTGATGGATTGTTGTGTAACAGATGAAAGAATGATTTGAACAACTGTACCTTGAACTTGGAGAGTGAGAAAGTTGGAGGATTGAGAGACCCACGAAAATTGACAGCAAGAGAAACTTGGAGATGGAGAAGCTTGGTTTGTCGGTGGCGAGAGGGTGGAGCTTGCTCGGTCGACGGCTTGGAGCTCGGTAGGTCCGTTCGTCTGGTTTCAGCTTCGCGTCGTCTTTGTGGTGTCCTCTTTCAGGCGCGAGGTTTAGATTACAGAAAGGCACGAGATGGAGGGGCTGAGAGGTTCATTGAACTAACTCAGAAACCCAGAAGCTCAAATTCACAGAAAATTGTCCCAAGCCCTAAATCAAACAAAACCCAAATGGCATAATTTCGGGAATTTATGCGAAACGGGAAAAACCCTAATTCAATACCTAGATTTCGAGTTTCAAACACACAACAACTGAACAGTGACCGGAGAACACATACGAATCAGATGAAATTGAAGAAAACAACAATGAGGCAAGTACTTACTGGAGAACTCGTCGGTGAAGCTGATATTTTCTCGCCATCCAAACAGAAAATGTTTTTGAGTGCACTTGAGCGGGAAAATGGTAAGGTGGATCGGGCGGGTCAGATCCGGATTGAGAGCAGGCTAAATAATGAGCCACTCGATTCACAAGCCGATTAACAGACTAACAGTAACATGTGACAAAAATGACCCTCAAAAGTTTTCAAATTTGATGTCTTGTTTGTGATGTAGATTTCCCCTGATTTTGATCATTTGAGTAATGTGTTTTCTTTTATTTCTAGTTTTTTCATTGATGAAAACCAAATCAATGGAAACGGGTCGGTGTAGTCACTGCGAATCAGAATGTACCCCGGAACTACTTCAACCGCTAGAGCTTCCACATCAACCATGGACAAACATCTTGCTGCTGTTGGTGGATCGGTTTACTAAGTACAAACATCTCGTGCCACTCTTCAAGCTCCATGGAATGCCGAAGAGCACACATATATAATTTTTCTTACAACCTTTTGGAAAGAGTTGACGGAGGGGTTAGGATTAGGAACTTGGCTAAAGTACTTCACCGCCTATCATTCACAATCTAACGCCTAGACCGAGTGGGTTAATCAATGCCTCGAAAGGTATATGTGCGCCATAGTGCATCATCTCCATAAAACCTAAAGAAAGTGGGTTTTGTTTGCGGAGTGGTGGTACAACACGACCCACCACCCTTCACTCAAAACAAATCCCTTCACAACAATTACAACTATGAGTCGCCTCAGCTGGGGCCACTGGCCCAGGTTACCAAGGAAGTGTCGGTGTAGGAATTCCACCGCTAGAGACAACAAGTCCTTGAATTGCACCGGGAAAACTTGCGGGTGACGAAAGATCATATGGAAAAACATGCAAATAACACATTGAACTAATTGTGAGTTCATAGTTGGGGATTGGGTTTTCACGCGCCTTCAGCCCTATCGCCAAACCTCTGTCGCCTTGATAAGGGTCTTTTTATATCACTTTTTCAATACCACATTTTTACATTGTTTTCGTCCCATTTGGGTAATATTCATCCTCATTTTGTCTAGCTTTTGGTTGACGGGTACTCTGAGTGGTTTATGCAGATTTCAGGCCATTTCGGGCCAATTTTGGCACTTTTTTAGGTCTACCCCACGACTAAGGGCCACGGCCCCGTGCCCCCATGGGCCACTCCCGTGGCCAATGATCACGGGCCTCAAAAGCTTAATTTGGCAGCCCAACAAAGGTCTCTGCCGTGGCTGAGGGCCACGATTCATGAGCCTCCCGTGGCAAAGCGAGGGTCACTCCCTGTGGTGAAAACTCGGGGCCACTAATCTGCTTCGAGTGGCCAATTGGCCACGCCTGGTGGCCACTCCCCCACTTCAGATCGTGCAGAGTTGTGACCGAAGGTTGGGCATGAAGATTTTGATTGTGGCCGAGGGCCTTCATCAGTCAACACACGAGCCTTCGTGGACGAATCGTGTAGTGAGGAAAAGGAGGCACCGAAAATCTCCACCTATAAAAGGGCGTCGACGCATTTGGGAAAATCATCACCCAATTTCAAAAATTCAAATCAGATAAAAACTCATTTTGCGTCAAAGAGTTCCCAGAAGAGTCAGAAGCCAATTTAAGAGATTTCAGAAGCCATTTGAAGAAGGAACATAAGGCTACAATCCTCCCTTATGTATTGAGTTCTCAATTGAGAATGAAATCCGAGTTTTACCTTTCTATTTCATTCTCTGTTGTATATTTTTCCCAAATGAATTAAATCCTATTTTATTAATTCAATTGAGTTTGCATCTATTGATTGGTTTCAATTTCTATTATACCTCTATTAATTATTATTTACTGATATCACCCATGTTAGTAATTTGCATGATTATGAATTATTTCCATGTTACTGATTAAGAATTTAATTGGATTTATGAATGACTAATTCATTTAGGGATTGAGGCATGAACTAATTAATAATTAGGGAAATTTAGAAATTAATTTTATATGTTTGCATCGCCGAGTAGGAAGATTTCATTATATATGTTCTTAATGCTTCGTTCCCTTAATTACGAATAAATTGCCCAAGTTTACTAATATAATTTAACGAGGAGTTAGTAAATGGACATGATTAATGAAAGACATGTTTAAATCATCACGTAAAATGGTTGGTTAACACGGTAGTAACATCCATAGATTCCCAAAACCGAATTAAACTTAATGCTGGCTAGCCGGTTAAATCATTCCTTTAAGTAGGGTGATTACTGTAAATTAGTTTAAGACCCTATATATGTCTGAAAGGGGGTATAAGGTGTCTTAAAGTTCTCGTTGCCTCCCTTAGGTTAGAAACACCCGACAAACATAATTATTAGTTTATTAATATTTCCCGAATTTATTATTCATTGTTCATTGCCTCAACATGTTCATCTTGATTATAGAATATTTTAATTAATTTTTATAATCTTGCATGTGTTCCTTGCCATACTTTTCTCCACAAAGCATCGATCAACCGAGATTAATTATAGAATTAAATTCAAGTGATTAAAAATAAATAATTAATTGTCCTTTTGGTTCAATAAATTCGGTTACTACCCTGTATTACTTGTGACCAGTACACTGCCGGGAGTCCCGAGGTTCGGTACACTTTGTGTGTGTTGCATTTTGGGCGCATAATGCCTTGAGAAGGAACATGAAATTGATGACATCCTATTACAACCCTTTTTCCTATACTTAAAAGAATTAGAGGAAGATGGCGTACACATTGGGGATGTCGGAGGGATCTAAAATTCACCTCATCTTCCACGTGTCGCTACTTAAGAAGTGTCTTAGGGTATAACACACACTAATGACGAAATTGCCGAAAATCACTCCAGATGAATAGTTGAAGGTCTACCCGGTCAGGGATTTTGAGAACTCAACGAGACAACAAATAAGGATTTTTAAGAAGTCGAAAAGAAATCGGCGAAATTCATTTGAATAAGCCTCTTATTCCTCTTTTCAGCTATATGAGATTCATACTCATATTTTTAAAAGAATACAAAACGTATTTAGGGCTCTTCTATAGGAACAAGATTTCCTTGCTATTTATACTGTGCTCATATGATTTTTTGTGTATGACTAAGTGGAAGTGTTGTGCCAGATTATCAAAATACCGACAATGGTTATATCGAAGTTGAGTTTTTATTGCCAATTGTACTCACAATTTCAAAAAAGAGACTTTTAGGTAAGTTTATTTCTTTGCGCATACCAGATACTCCCGCCAAAGTCTTATTTCTTCTCTACAATACCTCCAACGACATAGGTTCAACGCCGTCTCCGACTCAAGTCATCTCCATCTCCAATTTCCATTAGGGTTAATCTTCTGCCACATGCATTCATGTTTGTGGTACACATTTTCATCAATTCGATCAGATTCAACTTCAAATTCATACATTTATTTCTGTATAAAATGCTTAAATGCTACATTCGTCCAAATATAATTGAAACTCTACAAAGTCAAAGCCTGGTAAATAAATGAAATTAGGCATAAAATTAAGGGAATGTGTAAATGACAGTCTGGGCCAAAAACTAGGCCCAATAACTGATGTCAAAACCCCAACAACCCCTTGTGGAAAAGACAAAGAACACTGAAAAGGATGACCAAAAATCCATTCAATCAATTGATTCTCTCCGATTCATGCACATTTTTTGTCATAATTTCATTTTCATTTCTCTAATAGCAATCCACTATAGCTTTCACCAGATTCATCATCCATGCGCTTGGGACTGTAACACGAAGACTCTGCAGTAATGGCTTCCACCCAGTTCCTCTGCAGCAACCTCCCATCCTGCAATTCCTTCAGGAACAGAACCTTCCCTTCGTTTAGGCCATATGGGTCTTCTTCGTTTGCTCCAAATTTTCAGTTTCAGAGGTGCCCATCGATTAAAATCAAGGCCTTGGAGTCATCATCTAGTGGAAGAAAGCGGATGGAGGTTGTGTTTTCATTTCAAAGTTTGGATTTTTATCATTTGGGTTTTTTGGGGGGTTATGGTTTATTTGTGTGGTTGATTGATGTAATCTGAATCTTGGGTTGTGTGGTTTTGGTGTTTTAGATAGTGTATGATATTGATGAGAGATTAAACAGGCTTGGTAATGAAGTGGACAAGAATGCTCCTCTCTCAAGGCTCACTCTCTTTTCACCTTGCAAGGTAGTGTTCCTTATCTTGTTTGTTAACTTGTCACCTGATCAGTTTTTGTTTTGCTGATTAAACTCCTTATATTTATGGGTTTTGTTAATTTTGTTGTTTTCAATGCTCTCTCGTATGATGCAGATTAATGTGTTCTTGAGAATAACTAGCAAGAGGCCAGATGGGTTTCACGACCTGGCTTCTCTTTTTCATGTGAGTTCGTTGTGATGAAATCTAATTGTTGCTTCAAAATTTTATACTAGCTGTGAATAACTTGTATGTATATAGAAGATTTTTATGTAATTGTCCGGTTTGCTTTGAATTTTACACTTAATTGTATTCCCTCAGGTAATCAGTCTAGGAGACATCATTAAGTTCTCTTTGTCGCCGTCAAAAACGACAGACAGGTTGTCGACCAATGTCCCAGGAGTACCTCTAGACGAAAAAAATCTGGTAGGGCATAAACGTGATGTATATCTTTTGATTCCTTATTTTGTTGACATTCTTGAATTGTTTAACATTGTGCTTCTGTAACCTCCTCCTTGCAGATCATTAAAGCCCTTAACCTCTATAGGAAAAAAACGGGCACTGACAACTTCTTTTGGGTAAGAAAGTAAAACATATAGGTTTGGTTAGTCTGTCTGTTTGTTGAAACATATGTGGATATGAGATGAAATTGAATGTATGGGAAATTGCAAAAAATAATTGTGAACTATTCATTTTTTGTAAAAAGTGTCTTAACTTTTTTTATTGCAAAAAGTGGCTGTAAACTTATCATTTGTTTTTGCAAAATGTGTAATTCTGTCCAAAAATGATGAAAATGACATTGAAATTAAAAAAAAAAAATTAATATTTTTTTCCAACTCGAGCTCACCTAATTTTTTCTTCTTCAACCGCTGAGTTGGCCCGTCTCCCTCTTTTCATCTTTGTGCTATCAAGCCACGGGCCACTGATATTCATTCAAAGAAGAGGAAAACCGATAAGCTTAAGTTAGAAAAAATAATTATAATTTTAAAAAAAGTTAATTCCAGGGGTATTTTTTGTCATTTGTGGACAAAATTACACATTTTGCAAAAATTTGGCAAGTTCACTTCACAACCATTTTTTGCAATAAAGAAAGTTCATAGCTACTTTTTGCAATTTTCCCTTGAATGTATGAAGTCATTTAGTTGATATATCCTGGTTTAAAAATATGGGCAGATTCATCTAGATAAAAAGGTGCCCACGGGGGCAGGGCTTGGTGGTGGGAGCAGCAATGCTGCAACTGCACTGTGGGCCGCGAATCAGTTCAATGGTTGTCTGGCAACCGAGAAGGAACTTCAAGAATGGTCAGGTGAGATAGGTTCGGATGTTCCCTTCTTTTTCTCTCAAGGAGCAGCGTATTGTACCGGACGAGGCGAGGTACGTCTTGATTTACACAGAAAGAACTTCAGTCATTAGTCTTTACAGAGTCACCTCAAGTTTTCACTCCCTCTCGGCTACTCTCACTTTTAACTAGAATTGCACACACCATTCAATATAATGACAGCCACTTGTAACGAGTAATGCCTAAATAAAGTATAGGCTATATTGGACATTTTGCCACTTAATATTTCATGATTCCTTCTATTAAACATCGATTAGAAATCTGTTTGCTTTAATTTGGTGTTGAGGGATTGTTAGATTAGTTGCTTTATATCTCCAAGTCTTGAAAGCTTCAAACACATTCATCCTAGTTGTGTACGCTAACTGATTCAACTTCAAAGTAGAATTTACATTTCTTCCAGAAAGCTCTAGAATCAAGAATTGAAGATCCATATGATTACAGATATGAAAATAAGCTGAACCTGAACATTCATTTCAGATTCCTCTTTAGTTTGAAAACTCCTCATATTTTGGAGTCTGTTGTTTTCACTTTACAGATCAGTGTCTTTGAAAGTTCTAAAAGCTATTCTTATACATTTCCTGAAAATAGCCCTCTTTCTATATCTTAAGAAAACACTTCAGGAATGCCTTGTGAAAGGCATGTTCTGTCTCACTCTATTTTTCCCTTGTTTGTATTTGTGTGACAGAAAACAGTATCTTATGTCACAACCAATTATATCCTAAATTATTTTACATAGCACCGAATGGTTGTATGGTCTACATATTGAACATCTGCTACTTTGCATCATAAAATCCCTTTCTGAAAGCATGGTTCAATTCACATTATTTTATCGCGTCTGCTGTAAACTGATAACACTGTTTTGTCTCAAAGAAGTGGAATTTTGACCATACCAAGCATAAGCATTTTAGTTCCTTAACTATTTTGTAATGGAAGCAAATGGGGGATATTCATAGTCACACACTTCGGTGCTGCAATTGCTGACTTCGAGGTAGCAAATTGTCAGGTTTCTCATGAATAGTTTCCCTAATTTGTCAGATCGTTGAAGATATTCCCCCGCCAACATCTATGGATGTTCCAATGGTTCTCATAAAGCCCCAGCAAGCATGTGCAACAGCTGAAGTTTACAAGGTAACCCACACAAAAATCAGTCAATAATGTTTTGTCATTTTAATTTGCTCATCCAGCTAAAATAAATCTTGATTCACAGCGCCTTCGGTTGGACAATACTAGTAAGGCCGACCCTTTAACCTTGCTAGAGAAGATCTCAAGGGATGGAATATCTCAAAATGTCTGTGTCAATGATTTGGGTATGAAATCTTGACCATCGGTCTAATTTCTCATTATCAATTCTATATCATATGTATGTGCATTTTATTTTGGGAAAATGGCAAAAGCTTGCCGTATGCTATCATACTTTTGCAAGAGGGTGTTGTGTACTTTGTTAATGGCAAGATGATGCTCTGAACTTCGATTTTTTGTGCAAAATGTGTGTATTTGTACAAAAACGACGAAATTTCCCATGAAATTAAGAATTAATTTTTTTAAAAAAATAATTTTTAACTTAAAAATAATTTTAATAAAAATTAAATCACAAAATTTGATTATACAAATTTTAGTGAAAGATATTTTCAGAAAAAATTTCAAAAATATTTATTTAAAAAAAATCATTCTTAATGTTAAGGGCAATTTTGTCATTTTTACAAATACACACATTTTGCACAAAAAATTGAAGTTCACATAACTTTTTTGCCATTAACAAAATACACATCACCCTCTTGCAAAAGTGTGGTAGTATACATCAGGTTTTTGCCATTTATTTTTTCCCTTACCCTTGTGTTCCATTATATAATTGTTCAAATTGGGTGAATGTACCTTCATTAGGTTAGGCTTATCACATAGATACATGTTGGGTTGCTAGTCGGACTCATGCACCTGATATTGCTTACAAGTATCACGAGTCTAAGCAATCCTGTTTGTGCTGTTCTTGAAATTTACTATGGTATTTAATTCTTGATTGACATTGGGTTGGTTTCGAAAATTTGAAGTAAGCAAGCATCATTAAAGCCAGCGAGGATCTGAAGCTGCTAATTGCTATTTTTATCAACACATTCACTGTTTTACATTGGTTTTTATTTTCTCCTTTTTTAAAGAACCTCCTGCATTTGAAGTACTCCCATCTCTAAGGAGATTGAAACAGCGCATAATGGCAGCTAATCGCGGAGAATATGATGCCGTTTTCATGTCTGGGAGGTAAGCATTTATGTTAAACGCCATCGTCAGTTACCTGTTCCCACTTTCAAAACTGGTTAACAAATTATTTTCCTCCATTGCCTTGCCATAACGACAAAATAAAAATCATTTTTCTCTGTTTTCTTATCTTAATTTAATGTAGTGGAAGCACCATTGTCGGCATTGGTTCTCCAGATCCTCCACAGTTTATCTATGATGATGAAGACTACAAGGATGTCTTTTTGTCAGGTAAGCTCTGAGTAATTATGTACAGTATTAATATTTTGGTGTTTTGACATCACTTCGTTTTAGGGCTAAGAAGTCAATTGCAATATCCCGTAATATAGAGAGAGATTCTTTGTCTGGTCATTATCAGGAATTATGTTTATGCTACCAAATGATCTAGGCTAGTTAATTTGCATTATTGCATTACTTCTACCATATAGGGCTTGAAATGGTTATGTTTGTTTGGAAGCCATTTCTGTATATGTTTGTAAATAGGGAAAATAGCAAAAAGGTGCACTATAGTATGACATTTTTGCAAGGTGTTGTGTTTGTTGATGGCAAAAATGTGCTCTGAAGTAACTATGCATTTTTGTGCAAAATGTGTATATTTTTTTAAAATGGCGAAATTGCCCTTGAAATTAAGAATTATTATTTTTAAATAAATACTTTTAAAAGTTTTTTTTATCTTCTAACTAAAACTTGTATAATTTATTTTTTTAGTTAAAATTTAGTTTCTATAATTATGTTATGAAAATCTTTATTTTTAATTCCAGGGGCAATTTCATCATTTTTAAAATGCGCACATTTTGCACAAAAATGTAAAGTTCAAGAACCCTTTCGCCATTAGCAAAAAACACAACACCTTGCAAAAATGTCATACTATAGGGGACTTTTTTTGCTATTTTCCCTTGTAAATATTATCCCAGACCATATTCATATTGGGATGGATATGGAAGATGGCGCCAACAGTGAACTCAAATACCCATACTATACCTGATGTAGATGTCAATCTATATCGACTTACTCGTTTCTTTTTGTCCATGAACCATAAATGCATTGCATTTGCAGAACGCGCTTATCATTAGATAAGCAAGTAGGTCATAGGGTGCTAAAACCTTGATTAAGTTTTATGCGTAATCCAGTCATCATCCCTCTAAGTAATGCATATATCAAGAGCCTTTCGTTTTTATCATTCCATACACCGTTTGTGTTTCCCCAATGCACTTGGACATCTTTGCACAACATGGTGCTTGAACAAGTTATGCAACTTGACTGAAAAAATGTTTTCTGATATTAGTTTTTATTTTTCCACTGCAACCTTATGGTTTCAAAGTTTTTCTTCCAAATTATATTATGGGTTTGATGCTACGGTACCTGACCTTGAAATTCTATCTAAATGCAGAAGCTAATTTTATGACTCGTGAAGCGAATCAGTGGTACATGGAACCTGCATCAGCATCTGCTCGCAGCCCGCCAGACGAGTTTCCCCAGTAGGGATTTAGCTTGAAAGATGTAAAATAAGTCTCTTACCATTTTTTTTCATGTCATACCGATCTAGTTTGAACTATGGCTTGTAATGTGAATCTTTTGCATCCTTAAAAAACAAAGATGTATTTTGCACAAGTTTCTCATACTGTGATTGATGAAAAGGAAAAAAAGAAGCTTAACTTGTGTTAGTTGTATTTGAATTCACTTGAACAAGGGTATGGAGAAGCATTTTTTACTAGCAGTAAGTACTATATGTTTGAAGTATTTTTGTGCAAGAATCCAAATGACTCCTAATTTATGTGTAGAAATCAAGAGATCATTTTTCCCAGTTCCCTCAATCAACAATTTTCTATTCTAATTTTGATTGCCAATGCACAAAATTTTCAAGAGCAATACCTATTAGATTCTTGTTGCTAAGTATTGTGTAAACAAGGCAAATGCAAAAACAAAACAAAAAAACAAGAAAAAACTTCACAATCATCAAATCAGAAGCATAACAGAAAGAACACTGGATATCAAATTCAAACATATATTTTGTCTCTTCTTTTCATTTATTCATTGAAATCATTTCCAAACACACTACAGAGAAGGAGAAAAAACAAACCTGTCTGGGTAAGCTAAAAAGGTCTTTCTCTTCAAAAGGTGAGGTCCACTCTGCAGAAGATGGATCACAATTGGGCACTCCACCATCATGCAACCCAGCAATAGGAACACCATTCCCATTTGGGGTTGCTGGTCTCATGGCAAGCTTGGGACCCATCCCATTTGCATTTGAACCATACATGTGAGAACTGTTCTTCGTAAACGAAGCAAGCCCTAAAGAAAACCCAGTTGGTCTAGAGGAGGAAGCGGAAGACAAACCTCGATTCAAAGACCAGTCCACGTTGTTGTAATCCAAGTTAGGCATTAAAGAACCGTCGATGCTCCAATCTATTGGGGAAGTTGCTCCTGATGATCCTGTTGAACCCAACCCGGAAAAAAGTCCAAGGGAAGCAGCAACAGCAAGTGTTGGAGTTGAACCTGTTCTGCTCCAAGTACTGTTCCCTCTGCTTGTTCCTAGGGAATCTCCTGAGCCACTGCCAGGAACAAAATGTTGCTGCCGGTAGCTTAGTTGGTTTATCTGATTGGAGCTCAGATTGTTCTGATTGAGGATTCTTGAGCTGGTAAAATTGTTCAGCAATTCATTCACCCTCATAATTTCAGCAGTACTGCTTGTAGGATACCAACTGGTTGCTGTTGCTGAAGGCGACGAGCTTGTACTTGTTACAGGAATCTGCTTTGTATTTACAGATTGAGGTATAGATTGAGGTCGCTGCATCACAATAACAGGTTCTCTTACTGACCCGGGCTGAAGATTTTTAAATTCATTTCCAGCAGTCATGTATCGAGTATCTGGCTTGGCCAGTGGGGGTGAAGCTTGCAAAGGCGATGCCGTGTAAACTCGATGATCCTGACCTGATGATCCTGTTGAATAAGAAACAGGAAGACTCGATCCTGCATTTGGCCACCTCTTTTCAGATGGCACAGCAGTTTGTTGGGGTTTTGACCATTCAACTTTCTGTTGAGTTTTTTTTAAAGGCTGCACATTTTTGTTCCCAGGTGCCAATGGGGCTACCAATGAGCTTGATGGGACCGGAGCCCTTGTGTAGTTAAAATCTCTATCATCCCTTCTTAATTGTTGGGTACTAGAAATTACCTGGGATTTTGCTAGCTGCCTCACCGTGTTTTGATTAACAGCTACAGATAACTTGCCATTAGTAGCATTCTGAGGCTCACCATTTTCTTCTGTTTTTGGTGGAGCAGATGGTGGGTCATGCTTCTGCGTCTTTAAAGTTTCTGCTACCTTCTCAAGATCACCCTCACATGAGACAACGACTCTTTCAACTTCCTGTTTTGAGCACTTGTAACTTATTTCCATATCAGCAATTCGAGCAAGCTCTTCTGATATGTCAAGTTTCAAACTACTCTTACCAATATCTTGATCACTGTGGCTATCAGAGTCTTCACTCAATAGCCATGCAACTGATTCCTCTACTCTCCCTTCATTCAGTATAAGAGCCATTGTCGATCGCTCTTGAGAAAACCCCATCGCTACAAGCTGCTGTGCAAGAGCCTCAAGCTTTCTTGACATGAGATAAACAGTGCATTTCTCATGCAATTCCTGAGCGCGTCTCTCCTTCTGACGTTGATGTTTCCTCTCATTCTTCTGACGGGTTTTTTCTCGCTTGTCATTGTCAGCTCCAGGTACAATCTCCTGCTTTGCAGAGGGGTTAGATGCTTTATCTTTAAGGTCTTCTGATTCACCTGACCAGCTACCATTGTTGGAAACAGAATCATACTCAAACCCATTACCAAGTGAACCCCCATGATTTTCATCTGTTTCATCTATATTCCGGAAACGCCCATTACCATGGATATGTGATGCAGCGGACATTGGCACTGTTTCAAGAGTATGAAATGTTCCCAACAGTGGATTGTATGCACTAGCAGGTGGCCAGTAACGGCATTAGCAGATATTGTAAGCTTGGAAGAAGTCTTCTGAACTTCCTTGACAGCCTTTTTGTCCTTGGACTTGGACCTGGATGCTGGAGACATTTCTATGAAAAGAAAATATAATCCTGCAGTATTTGACAAATTAATAAAGCATTAGTTACACAGCATTAAATAATACAATTTAAGCTCTCACACAATAAATCTACATGATCAGTAACGAGAAAATTCTATTGCAAGATTGATAATCATGAGTACGTGAAATGGGTACTTGTCAAACCGTGTATAAACAATCATAGATGATACATGCATACAGATTTTACTATCCATGCTTTTTGGCAAGATTGAGTAATAAAATACAAAGGTAAACCCAGCCAAAGGATGAAAACAAACTGACACAACTTACAGAAACGGCTAAGGATCAAACTCTCTCATAGTACAACATTTTTAAAAATAAACAAAGTAGGAGTGTATAATCTGTATGCAAGAATAAAGCAAACTCTAAGCTCTAAAAACATAATAGGAAAAACAACACAGCCTAAATTGATCGATAAAATTCATCATACCTACTTAAAATGCTAATATGATTATATTAGCACTTAAAGGATTGAAATGTAACCTAAGAGTAAGACCGCCTATATAATCTCAAAGGAAAGAGCATGAGAAGGCAAGTGCAAATCCCCTACATTTACCACTTATGAACGCCAATTTAGAATTTCGAGCTACACCGGTATACTAAAATGTTTCATTTTCTCCAATATGTTATAAATTAACTCAAAGCTAAAGAAACTTGATCAACCCACTTTCTCTTCTCTTTCTCTAATTTTCTCCTTTAGTTCATCATGGCATTTACCATCCACAACTTCAAAGAAAGATTGAACATTCACATAGTAACAGGCACTATTAAGTGATGTCAAAACAATAGAAGACTGAAAGAAGAGAAAAACTGAACTCCATTTCAAATGTACAAATTCTTCACAAGGACCAATATCTATACGATGAAATCATGCGTCAATAGTGATCTAAAGAAGAAGCAATAGCAATTGAGACTATTCATGTAGACACTAACCAAGAAAAGACAGACACAGCTACTCTGACTGTAAAGTCAAAAGGAAAGGAAAGGAATGGTAGTGTTTGACTCCAACAGAACAATAGAAGAAGGTAACACACACAAGAGGCCGTGAACACTCTGGATAAATAAAATGTAAAAGAAGTTTACCAAAGTACCATCACGCACAAATAAAACACAGTACATATGTGTATACATGATATCACACAATGGTGATCTTAATCACCTTATATTTAATCACAATTCATGACCATCTAGAAGTTATCCTGCACTAATGGATTGACTAGCTAGGAAAACGTTTTGGCAGTAACTAATTACTGCTAGACTCTCAAACTTGCAATATCTGCTCAACGAAGTCCCAGGTTGCATATTTGAAGTCCAATTTTTTTATTATCTAGATTCGACACTGCCCCAATAACCTGGAATATCACAATCCAACCCCTTTCACCTTCTGCCCACAAATAAAATTAGCTTAAAACTCATTTCCAGTCTAGCTACTAATCAAACAGTGAATTAACACTGCATCCCCAGAACAATTAACTGGCCTAGAAGTTCTAAAACACATAATTTGATCTTCCAGGCCCCCCAACCCTAAAAGAAACAAGAAAAATCGTCTACTACTAAAATCACCTAAAGAAAGTAATCTCTTTCAAAATTACTGAAATTATTGTCTTCCAACTGCAACGGCCATTAGAATTCATAAAGAAATGAACAGATAATCCCCTCCATAAAAATCACATCCTCTCTTCACTACATACTGAGCTGAGATCAAATCCTTACTCAATTCACCAATAACCAATAACCCAAAAAAACCTACTTGAAGCTTCGCCGAAGAAACGACCCAATCACCAATTCAAGAAAATTCCCGACACACCAAAGAAGACACAATCACAGAGAACCCAATACCAGCTCCCAATTTCGGAACCCGAAAACAAAACCCAAAACCCCTAAAACTGTACTCACCAGCAAACAGACCCCAGAAAGCAAAATCTCCACCGAGAAGTCGAAATTGAGAGCGAGAAGAAACCAAAATTCACAGCGACCAAGAGAGAAGAGAAAGAACCAACCTGATACGGAGGATAGAGAGAATCGGAGAAGACGATCGGCGACGGAGGAGTAGGTTTTCGAGGCTGCGACTGAATCGATAGAATTAGGGTTTTTGATTGAAACCTATTTTCTTTTTATTCTATCAGCTAAAAAGGGGATTTTGATAACTTCTCCTCTCTCTATTTTTTTTCCTTTTATAATTATACTTATCTTTTGGCAACCATTATTTTTCCTTTTTGTATATGTAAATGTATTTTTATCTGTTTAGGAGTGAGTTCTCATGATATTTTAATTTTGAGATAATTCCTCATCTATGGTTAATCTTGACACACTTTCACATGAACATGGAAAATTTTTTTTGGGTGTCACTTCAATATGCATAAGCATTTTTAAGGTTCACCGTTCAAAACTCTGTTAAATTTAGTATAAAATAACTAAAATACCCATTAATATAGTTTAAATTTTCAAACATGTGCCATTGAACTCAATTTTTTTCTTTCTCTCCTCCGTTCTTATTGTCTCTCGGGTACCTTAGAGTGAAAACCTTCTCCCTCCTCATTTCATTCGAGCAACATCTTCTCCCTCATTTTTTCTAATTGATAATTACTTTTTAAACATGTATGAATTGCAGACGTAGACCTCGACCCCTCCTTGATCGTCGAGGTCTACGTCTGCATCACCGACGGTGTGGGGTGAGGAGGCGCTGCCAAGGTCGAGGACTCTGCTACGTTGGTGATGAAGGAGGTAATCCTAACCCCTCCGTCAACTCTTTCCAAAAGGTTGTAAGAAAAATTATATATGTGTGCTCTTCGGCATTCCATGGAAC
>JAYMTP010003104.1:0-17768 GCA_036897365.1 Geranium brycei | reverse complement strand
TTTGTCACCCATCACCCAACCCAGCACCCGACGGGTGTTGTTTACACGGGTCACGGGTCGGGTGGGTCCGCGGGTGGGTCAGGTTTTGGGTGACATGTGTGCACCCCTACTTGGTTGGATTTGCGGTTAGGTGTACTAAACAGTGGTGCACAATTCATGTGTTGACCTTCAAATTTGTAAGGGTTGAGACTCTATCTATGTGCCCTACCTTTAACGCAAAATGATGCAATGGTATATTTTATCGTACCACAAGTATTATATTTAATTTTATGTAAAAATGAGTGAAATTGTTGTTTTACTTTCTTGTAACATCTTATATTCCTGATATGCATACTCGTACATTAAGACAATGTTTTCAAGGATGTATTCAACTCAAATTGGAGGTAATGTTTTTACTCGTTGGTCACCAAATAAATTTATGACCATGCATAAACAACTTACACACTTGTAGTGACTTGTGTCACTATATATTGTGCATTATCAGACAAAAGAAGACCAAAAACCCATCATATTGTTCCATGGAAATCAGTGATGCACAACTTACAACAATAAAGGAAGGGGAAAAAGGTGTTTGGAATCAAGAATCATGAACCGTACATTTGGTCTAAGAAATGGTGTTCACGGTTATTTTATTTTATTTTATTTATATTTATAATTAATGACTAATATATGCCATAATAGAGTTCATGGTGCATGGAATATACCAAAAACATGTTGCCATGTGAGATGCACCCTGTTGCCATTTCTTCACTATTCACACTTTATACTTTAATTAGCACTATCGCCTTAAAATAATTCAAGAAAATGATGGATATTTTGAACATCGTTTTTGTCATTTCTAAAACATAAATCTATATGAGCCGACACTTCGCTCTCGAGAGGGAAATGTGATTTTTATAAACCTTGATTTGTATCTTTATTTGATTTCAAAGATTCAAATTATATTGTACACATAATCGATAATATACATATACACGAGCTACGACCAAATCATTTTTGTTGGCATACCATCGTAATATTGGTTCATTACCCCTTAGTTTGAGTTTTTAATTGAACATTTCATATAGTATTATGGTTAGGGATACATTCCCGTATAAACCAGCTCAAACGTTCAAATTGTCTGAATCAATCTCAGACGTTGGATCAGTGAAAATCTGCGTGCGTGTTGTTTAAATGCGTGACACGTGGCCAGGAAGGCTGACCTGCGGTATTTTTTCATGTCGCAAAAGTTCTACTCACAGTACAAAAGTTTCACCTGAACTCAAACATTCCACCTTCAACGCAAAAGTTTTACCTATTCAAATAGTTTGGACACTTCACCCGGTCTGTATGTGATTATTACTCATTATAATTATTTTGTATCTTAAAAATGTCACTTAATCAATGCCAAATCTCTTCTTCAAATCTCAACCAATTGGGTCTCCTACCACCTCAAATTGAATGGATTATCTATCTCAAATAATTTCAGACCCACAAATAAGCATGTATAAAAATTATAATTAACTGTACAAATATCATATTATACTTTTAACTAAATTACTATTTGTTTGCTTAATTGATTTGAGAATTATTTTCTCTACGTGTATAATTGGTGTCCGTAGATATAAAAAATCACCTCCCACCACCCAAATTAGGTCAGAGATGTGACTTCACTTTTGATTAAAAGCTTGAAAGTGGGTCATTTGGATTCTTTTTGCATTTCTTTTAAAGAAATAACAAGATTATCTGATGAGCTAATGGCATCTACTTTCTTTTGCTCCAAACTTAGTGGTTTATATATATATATATATATATATATATATATATATAATATTGTTTGCCAAACAAAATAAAGCGCAACTTCATTACATATAACCAAAACTTGTAACATGAATCTTTTGATCTTTTTCCTAAACCCAATCTCACTTTTTTCTTGTTTCTTTTCCTTTTCCTATGAAACAAGTTCAATTGGGTAAAGATAGCACTATCCTGCACGCCAAGAAATGCTACATTATTGTTTATAAAATGTAATAAAAATCGACATTAATGTTATCAAAGATTAGATTATAATAAAAAGAAAAATATCTTATTGATGGTTCAAACTTTTTGAAATGAGATACTTCATGCGTATTTAAGGTTTTTATAGCCGTCGTGTGTTAAAACTATTTTGATAAATCAATAATAATATATGAGCAGTATATAGTGGTATATAAAGTCTGTGTCGAGGGAAATTTTGACATCAAGGAAGATGGAAATATTCCTTGAAACTAGTGATGAATCTTTTTCTTGTTTGATTAATATCAGAGTTGTACTTTAGTTTGACATTGTAGTAGAAAAATAAGAACACAAAAAGAAAGTGAGTTTTGAGTGTGGGTTGGGTTGCATGGTGATTGAAAAAGGCAACGGTGGAGTGAAGTGATTGCCACTTTGATCAAAACCACTTACTCTCTTCCTTTTTTCATATTAGGGGTTCTTGATAATCAAGATTCCATTGTGCTACATTCAAAGATTCTCACGTGCCATACTCGTGTTTGCTACATTACATTACATTACATATTATTTAAAGGGGAACTCACGGTTAATGCGGTGTACTTTAAAGTTAAATATATAGTCATACTTTGAAAACATGATATCTAATTGAACTAGGGCTGGGTACGGTTCTAGAACCGGATTGAACTGATTAACCAGTTTTCCATTTTAGAGACCCAAATCCGGACCCAAGGAGTGGGTATCGGTCTGGTTCCCGATTCTACCCAATTAGACTCAATTGAATGATTAATTGTGAGACTAAAGGTCCAGTTCATTGGTGTAGTTTTATAGTTTTGCCCAATTAGACCCAATTAATGGTGAAAATTATACACAATTAAACTCTTTTGTAGGCAAAAATTTAAAATCGAAATACAAAAAATACTAATTAAAACCCCATAATCGGTTCGGTTCTAAATCGGTTAATCAACAATTCTGCACTCTCAGAAATGGAACCGAACCGAATTGATTCGGTTCTCAATTTTCAGACTCAAATATTATCTGATATCCACGGTTTTTGATTCTTCGATTCGGATTGAATTTAGATCTCGGTTTAATTTCGGTTTTGGGTAAAAAGTGACACCTCTATTTAAAACTACTCAAATGAGTAGTTGTCAATTAAAACACTTTTTTAAAGAGAAAATGATAGTTTGATATAACTGAATTTTTATGTTTTTAAGTTTGAATACTAACACATTAATTTATATTTCTAGCGCACTCAAGTTGCCAAATAAAATTTTATTCACTTACAAAATTATTTTTAAGAAAATACCAAAATGCTCTTCATTAACCATTAAATTTTCTAGGTGAAGAAAAATCAAAATGTCCAAAGAATCAAAGCACAAAAATATGAAAGCTACGAACATTCTCTCGTTGAGAGAGCAAGAAATCGAAATCATGTCCTGTTGGTTACCATAGGTACGTCTAATTAATGGGTTAGCTAATGTATTTAATATCAATTTATCTACTATTTACAACTAGGTTATAGAACCGCGCAATGCGCGATACTATTTGTACCGCGCATTAAAACTGATTATTTCATAAGATATTATTTGTAATACCTTATGTAATAATTAAAACTGATTTAGATACATAATTTTATAGAGACCAGAGAAAACAGCAAAATCAACAAAAAAATCAGAGTCGTTCTTATCCATTTTATGAGCAACCAAATAAATCAAACATAAATAGAATTAACGTTCGCCGAATAGAAGTTGAGCAAAGATCCAGAAACAGAAAATTAGAGTTGGAAAAAGTCACCTGAAAAAAAATATAGTTTTGGTCCTTGGATATAGATCGTAACATGAAGAGTGTCGTGTAGACAAACCTCCATTATTTCACCCCTGAAAATCAACATGACGGATTAGATCGTATAATCAAATAATCAAAAAATTCATCGAAATCTAATGAACGGGACAGATTAAAACAGAGATCGTTTTAATTTGATAATGAATCACATCTTAGATAGAAAAATGTGATTAATATGTATTGAAATTAGTTTAGGAAAAGAATTGTAATTCAACACTATTCTAATTAACATTAAATTATTATTAGTTATTCAAATTAGTTTAGGAAAAGATATATAATCCAAAAAAATCATGATTAATATTAAATTAGTTTTTTATTCAGAGTTATATTTAATTAATGAGAATTAAGTTAATAAATTGAAATTAAAAATCAAATAATTAAAAAAAATTGTAATTCAACACAATTCTAATTAATATTAAATTATCATTAGTTATTCAAATTAGTTGAGGAAAAGAATTGTAATCCAACAAAATCTTAATTAATATTAAATTAGTTGTTTATTTAGTGTTATATTTAATTAATGAGAATTAAGTTAATAATTGAAATTAAATAATTAAAAAAATAGAATGATAGAATCTTTTAAAGATGATGCCACGTGCCACATGATACCTGAGGATTTTCCTTTTATATAGATATATATAGATTAGCAAAGAAAATTGATGAATGTGTACTAAAAATAAAAGACGAAGTTGAATAAGCAAAATTCATCGAGCTTGAGTTAACTTTCCAAACTAATTCGTGGTTAAACTGTATCGAGCATTAATAATTTTACACTTGATTTGACTCAATTAATTACATCTGCAACCATTAAAATTTGTTGTGCTCAACTATATCATATGTATTGTACTCAATTTGATTTCTGTTTATCCTTATGGGATACAAGTGATCCTAATCGGTTTTACCCTTGTTGTTCCACTAAGGCACAGTACTTTCCAATCTTTAGTCCACCAACATTCCAATGCAAATGAAGCAAAAACATAGTGAAGGACTACAAAAGAATCTGAGGAAGAGCCCAATAGATCAGCCAATACCGAAAGATGAATAGAATAATATATATTAGGTTGTACCAAATAATCTTTCAAACCCAATAGAGTTCAAATTAAAAGTAGGGGACTGTCTGGTACTCTGTACATTTTTACATACAATATGTGTAGTAACAGCAGCAGTAAGTAGAGAGAGAGATGGGGTCTATCAATGTCATCTAACAAATAGATGGCAGTTTCCAAATGTAATTTACAGGACATACTACTACTAATCATTTCTTGTTTCTAGTGGCATCGACAAACATGGCCCGAGTCCAATGCTCTACATCTTCTGTTTGTGACGGTGGAGGAGGAAATTTCGGGTGCTCAACAATATCCCATCCTTCTATAAGGCTTTCATTTTTCCCCATATCTAACATTTCTGTCCCGTAAAGAAAACTTGCACTGGAGTTTGGAAGATTATTGTCATACATATTTCTCTGTCAATTGAAAAACAATTAAGCAAGTCAGAAAAAAACACAAGTAACATGTTGAGGGATTTATACATTTCATTTCTGTTTGCTCCTTTTTGGTTGGAAGGGTGCAAACCAATATGGAGACAAAACTTGAACTCCGACCCAAACAAAAGGCCACAATTACCTCTCACATTCAGCTCCCATGTTAAGACTAGTTGTGAATGCATAAAAATCTAACAAAACTAGTGGTGGAAAGTGGCATGCAATCATTTAACTTTTAATTTACAGAACCATAGTACTATATTTGTCATTAAATGAATAGAAGGTAATGAGTATTATCCTATGGTGTAGGATATATTCAAATTCATTTTCTTAACAACACTCATGAACGACCACCAACCATGTGATATCTTGTCTTTCATCACAATTCAGCTTCCAGACATACTAAGGGGTGAAATATAAATTCTAATCACACCCAAAACCAGAATGACATATTACTACATGGAGAAAGTGGAACCCGTATTTTGCATATTAACGAACTAGCGGCAGAATGTTGATGAATTGACAAAACAAACCACAGTCCATAATCTAAAAGTTTAAAGGTTCATTCAAGAAGCATTAACTCTTACAGTAATAGGAAGAGTATGTGCGCTGTCCAGTAATGTCGATGAATTGCATGAATTGGCATTCCATATGGACTTGTTCAACTGTTGAACCTGCTTACATGACCTGAAAGATAAAGAAAATAATTCTTTGCACAAGAAAGATACGCCAATTTTTGTGTGTGAAAAAAGTGTATAAAACTGATGAATATTGTATCTTGGCCTCAAAATAGAGTATTTTAAACTAAACTACTTCTGGTAGATCAACTGAACAGTGTTTTCATACTAACTACACCATCAAAAGCAGCACTTTCCCTTTAATCTTAAACACATAATAAGTGATGATAAATCGAAATGTAGAGTAGATAACTTGTGTTTCAACCATAAAATCAGGTCATGGTTTTGAACCTTGTCGTTAAGGAAAATGTTCTGGCGCTATAGTCTACCTGAACGTTTCTGGATTACTACAAGCATATGCATACACTAGACACTAGCTTAACAAAACTTAAGTTACTAGTTCAATTTCATGCAACGACTTGCAGGTTTCTCAATGATGTAATAAAATACCTGTACAAAACAGCATGCATTGGTGAACATATCTCAATACAAATTAATGTTACGATATCAACAAGTTAGATATGACATGGCAAGACGCAGATACGAAGAAGTGGATTGGCATACCTTGAACAAGCCATTTTTAACGAAAACACAGATCGGACTTCCTTGGATGAAGATAATGTGGTCAATAACTTTGCTAATGCTTCAAAAGTAGACGCCTCAGAAGGAACATCTAAACATAAAGAGTTATAGGAGTAGGCTGTTATGCATGCCACGCTTTTCTTGAGAAGTGAAATTCCTTTCTGCAGATCCTTGTGCGTTTGGACAGAATGGGGAGAAGCAGATGAATAATTAAAGCTACTACTTCGAGAAGAATCCAAACGAGGTTTCGTTTCAGACTCCATTGAAGCAACCCCAAAATTACTTGAGCTTCTTTCAGACCATGAATTTTCCGTACTAGTGGAGCAATAATTTTGGCGTGGTATGAACAGGGGATACTCATTGCTGCATGACCGAGTTTATTATCAATCCAACAAGTTGAAACAAATTAGCCCTGAAACATTACAGTTCCAAAGTTTCAGCAGTATTACCTTCTGGAAGATGGACGTGTGTCCCAATATGAATCTCGTTGCCATATTCTAGAGCACGAACCCTGAATAGAAATGCAGTGTGAAACTAAATAAGCATACAAATATAATAAAACTGAAAACAGTATCAAAAGAATGTTCTTCAATATTTATCAAAACTACAAATGTCTGCTGAAAGCAATTTCAGGCCATTGAAATTGGAACCTCAATTAAGCACTACAACATTTCCTATCATCTCAAATAACTTTGGAAATCAGTAAAGACCACAGATGACACAATTTGATCTGTGTGTTTATTGAAGGGAAAAAGGATAGACCAAAAGGTCAATATGCTTGTTGGCATTGACATAAATGCCTGCAAGCTGCCAAGTGGTATTTGAAGTCAAGTCAACAGTCTGTACTCACCGCAAAACCAGAGTTATGAAGTGTAGGAGCAGCCAAGTTTTGAACGACAAGATTAAGAAGTTGTACCATGTATCTGTCAGCCAACGCCAGTAATGATCACCAATTAGTGTAAACCACAAAAAAAAAAATAGAAGCATCTGGAAAGAAAAAACATGCATACCAAATACTGCATTATGAAATTTAACAGAGAAAAGCCCTAAAGCAAAGTGCTTGCTTGAATCTGAAGAGTACGTGGCAATCAAAGTTGTCCAGTAAAGCCACATATTTCAAGTGTTCACATAATTGCATATATAGCATTCAAGTGAGAGAAATACCCCAAAGAAGCAGCCAGCTCATCTGAGGGGACAGAATGGGGATCGAGTCCTCTTGGTAAGCGTGCATTACAAATTTGATCATACTGACCGCTACACCCATCTTTTGGGTCTCCATCTACATTCACCTGGTATGCATGATGAAAAACTCTTGTTCAAACCAAACAGAATAAAGACAAAAAAAACAAAGAGCAAGTAGAGCCTCCTCAACCAAGATGGGAATAAGTGGACCTGGGCACAAGACTCTGTAATCTGACCAGAAAATATAAACTACCCCTTATCCCACAGCAGAACAAAGATAATTATCCCCATTCCCCCATTGCCAAAACTTCCTCATTATGAGTTGGATTGAAGGTCAGGTCAGATCAACTCCCTACTCTCTCTTTGTGAGGACTTGGGTATGTACTTTAAAAGGTAAGCATTCAATCCTCGAAATATAATTGCAAAAGGCAAAGAGCCATGTTGATCTTCTTTTATCGAGCTAAGACAATTTGGTATACAATTGGCTGCAAGTTTACACAATGTGAAATAATGGTATGCTTAGACCCTTGCCCACGTTCTCCTCCAAGGAAATAATTATCGCCACATAGACACGCATGCACATGGTAAAAATACTTCCTTTTCCATCTCAAGTAGAAGCATTTTTGCCCTTTTAATGAGAAGTGGTCAGTGGAGAATTTTAGTAACAGTCACAGCATGTAGTATGTCATTTACAGGAGTCTAGATAAATTCAAATATGAAGTTCTCACCCGACGTTGTGGGAACAATTTGCATATCTGCTTTATAACCACTGACTGCTTATGAAGACGTTCAGAGGTAATTGCCATCTGCAATTTAACAAGTTTTTAAGCATCAATTAAGCAGATCATAAACCGGTATTTAAAAAGGCACAAAGAGAAATACTCTTAACAAATCTTGCAATATCACTTCTATTACTTTTCTCTATTAAATCCCTCAGCTAGTATTTGGATCAAATCGCTCCTTGGTAGCAGGTTTTCCTCCCACTTTGTTGTTAATTTGCAAAATGATTTTCCCTCTTTGCCATATAGTGTTAACTAGCAACATAACAATTTTAAAAATTCATATTAGAGTAGTGTGCAAACAAAACCGCTCTTTCCCCATGTTAAAGTCATTCCTCCTACTGTGGGCAGTGGGCAGGAACTCAAGCAATAGTATTCACTATTCACCATAGTTTTACAAGTAAAATTGGCCTCCAGGGGTGATGTTAAATCTTATAGAAGGACTGAATTGATAAAACAATAAAAGAAAAGGCTACTTAGCTGCATCACTAGAATAGGATATAGATGTTAAAGAGTGATTTTCCCTTTTCTATAGTCATTAGTCATCACAGTATGTGTCCCTCGGAAAAAAAAACTGCAAAATATACATACAAAAATATCGGGACATGGATATTGGTCCTTACATATCCCAAAGTTTGAGTGCAAATGAGGTTAGGATAGTACTTCTCCAGTTGCTCCACGCGATTCTTTTCCAACTGCAATGAGAATCATATAAATAAAACATTTTCTATATATGTTCAGCTCTGGTCTCTACACGCAAATTAAAAACATAGAATTTCCAACTGAAGAGTGGAAAAAGAGATTAGATATTAGTACCATACTAAGGGCTGAATCAAGCAATCCATATTTGATTTTCAGATCATTAGCCATTTTCTCAATCTTAGCCTTCCCTGAAAGAGTGTTTTATGAGTTTATATTTAAAAATATGAAAAATTGTGATGTACAGTGTGGATAGGAAAATGAACCTTGCAATAGTTTATCTTTATTATGGCGGAGCTTCCCTCTCAACCTGGCAATGTTTTCATTGTGGTGCAGTCTCCAAGTATGTTGATCATCCGCCTTACCCTGATAAATAAATATTAACTGAGATGACCATAATCGGCAGTGTATTAAATTAAAAGAGAGAGTGAACCATAGTCCAACATAGTTGCAGAAGATGAAGTACTGTGAGAATAGTGGACTGGCAACATCATGAAATAGCACAGGAAAAAATAAGATCACATACATGGCATTCAGAACAAAACAATAGGTCAAACAACGTATACAGAACAAGAAAACCAAAATTAATAGCCTCGTTAAGATTGATCATGATATGAAGTGATCCCTCAAGAAGTATATGAAATCCTACATTTCCAAAAACTAGCAATATAAATGGTAATGCTATGACATACTATCATTCTACAATACTAAAGTTAAGTCTGACTTACATGAGTAAACAAGGATGGAATAATCTGTATGTGATTGCTAAATTATCTACCATCTATTAATCCCTTGTTCAGCCTAGTCAAAAAAAATTGAGCTCTACCTATGCAGTTAAATTATATGCATTGCGGTCCAAGCTCCCTGACCTTCCAAGGTTCCAAAATTTTAGAACAATGCATCTAGGTACACTCTGGGTATGATAGGAACTATAGAATTTTAAAGCATAATAGCTGGAATTGGATGCTAAGCAACAATTTTTGTAAAAATGCTCTAATGGCTATACCGATCCTTATCTTTCTGAAAATCATATTATCCTGTCATTATACAGCCAAATCTTACCTTTACTTGGTAAGAGATGCTAATAAATAACCACATTCTAGTAACCTCACTACATGAAATGCGCATAAAGCCATAAACACAACACGGGAATGAAAACCATTAGCATCATTCTCGATATGATATTTCAAATATGTAACTGGCAGATTAAAAGCAAATATTCCCTTTTTAAGGGTTGTATTTCAATAATTTAACTATCATGCCCAAGAACAAAAATAGTGTGACGCTTAGAAAAGGTAGGGAAAATATAAATACAAGCCATATATCAAACCTTTGCTACAAGTACTTCACTCAATTTCGAATATAGGTCATCGCGGCGACTCTTCAACGATTTCAGCAGAATATTGTACTCACTTACTCTGCAGATAGCAAACAAATATTTAGTCACCGCTGCTAAATTGATACTGTTGGGACAGTAGCAACTGTTTAATCAAATATGGCTTTCATTGATTGTGAAAATAATTAGTTTGGTGACAGAAATAATCAGAAGTGAAAGTTAGATTATAAGACACAAAAACTGGTGCAATTCTTAGTAGCCAGCAAGTATCTGAATAAAAAACAATTGCCTGATATACAAAAACACATATCTAGTTCTCCCAACTGCAACTGCAACCCCTCAAGAACTGAATGGAACAACAGGCACGCCAGAAACACTCCTCACTTTGAACTGCTTCCCCCCTCTGAATGAAACCACAAACTACGAGCTACTATACAGTCCCAAAGGAGAATCCCAGAACTGTGATTTCCAGAATTATGTCAAATGGACAACCGCAGGCAGACACTATTGCAATTATTGCTTCTCGACTACTTCATTTTCTCCCAAAGAATACTTTCTGACTTAAGCAGCCAAGGTGGTTCCAATGTACCCATCAGGCCTCTCACCGTGCCTAATGAGGAACTTTATTATTGGAGTAGATGATGGCAACATTTTACCACCAAGCAAAGAAGCATGGGCTATGCTACTCAAACCATTATCATGACAATACACAATGGTTTCTCACTGAAACTTTAAGGTAATTGGTTGCTTAACATTTTGATGGGCAAACCCAATAAACTTGCATACATACTAACAGAGGTTAAAAAAACTTTATTTATACTGATTATATACACAGTGGTAGTACCTGTAATTTACACAGACTGTACATACAGAGGCAAGGTTGGAACTCTCGCAAATGGCACAGCTGCTGGTTTTTCTAGCCATCACCACTCACTCTATATCCCCAAAATCAAGCTTGCTACTCTCTGTACCCTAAACGAAGGTAAAGAAACAACAACAAAAAAACCCAATTGATGAATACAAAAAGAAATTTAATCTCAATTACAAGGTCTATCATCCTTCCCACAAATTTTTAGCAGAAAATAACATGCATAAGATCATGAATCGAGAGAATTTGACAAAAGCAGCGGGCAAAGTAGCTAGATTATGCACAATCTGACAGAGATCAAGTTAAAGCGTGCAATAAGGTAGAAGAAGAGAAGGCTGTTAGTGATTTGACGTACGTGGAACAAAAGGGAGAGATCAATCTGTGCAAGTTTCAGCGCAGAGACCAGAGAAGATGATGAAGAAGAAGGAGTAAGCTTGTAGACAAATGAGAGAGTCGATGAGATGAGATGATCTTCTCCGGTAGGCCCAGGATTAAGTATTTTGTGAGAGCCCATTTTTAATGGGCCTGGATTGTTAATTCAATTTTGCCCAAACCCCACTTCCAAATTTCCAATCGTCAAATATTCCAAGATAAAGTTTATATTTTTTAAATGATTTATTTTTTTTGAATATTACAACATTTCCTTAACGATCCTTAAACCCACCCATCCAAATACAATGCTGAGCCTCAAACCCTAGTCTGAAGTTAAAGAGCGAGCAGTGTCAACTATTAGGTCACGCCCAAATTGAATTTTAAATAATTTATTAATGCAAGTAGGAAAAATATTAGTTTTGTTAGTCCTTAACTTCTATTAAAAATCCTCTTTAGAAAACAAGTTTTCCATTAAAAATTAAAGTGAATCCTCATTTCAAGATTTCATTAATGCAAAAGAATGAATTCATCAAATAAGATTGTTAAAAAACAAAATATCATGTCGTTCTATAGAATCATGGAAACATCATCATTCATTATGAACTTGCGTTGGACGTACAAATAAGCTCTCCTAGTCAAAAATTAAACAACCTTATTCGTTGACCGATCAACAAAACACAATGACGTCGATACAATATTTAGAGGAAAATACGGATAATAATCTCTAACTATACATTATTTCCACTTATCTACACTCAACTAACATTTGGGTCATTTAGCTACATCCAAGTTTATAAATTCTTATATGTTAAGTTTTTGGATGAAAATGTTAACTTTAAAAATAAAAAAGACGAAAATAATCTAATTTTCAAACCTAAAAATCTAATTTTAAATTTGAAAATTAAGATTTTAGTTCAATTACATTTTAGATTTTTCACTTTAAAACTTAATATTAGCTGAATGATACAAATTTTAGTTGAGTGAAAATATGTATAATTAGAGATAGTTAAAAGTACATTTCCCTTATACTTCTACTAACCCAAGTGTCCGAACTCAAGATAGCCTGAACAGCTGCTAAGCTTTCTGATTCAATCTGAACCTGATCAACCCTTCCCAAATCCCAATGGTGCACCGGAGTGCTTATTTGATCCTCAAGATAAGTGATAAAACTAACAGGATTTACAAAACGTGTTACATATTTCAGATGCTCATGCTTTACTTTATTTAAGGCTCTTCATTTTTTTCATATGAAAAGTCAAAATAAAACACAGAACCAAAGTCTGTAATACAGTGCATTGGAACCAATAATCCTTGCATTGTGATTGATGGCAAGATACATGTGTCCTCCTACAGGCTCTACCAAATAGATAAGGAAAATATATCTGCACATCAGTTCACATTACAGCCCGCAATTTGACACAATAGCGGTTTTTATCATTTACATTGATTTATATGGAGGTGAAGATCAATTGTCTTCAAACTTATGATTTTATCAGCAACCCCCAATCTGCTGGCAAGTTTGTGCTCTCATGATGTCTTCTCGAGTATGATACACCAATTCGACTTGTCATAGAATTGATCAACAACTGCAGCGTTGGGCACACCAGACACTAGCCTGCAAAAAGTTTGTGAAAGTGAATCGCCATGAAATTTTGATTGTGAAAAAGTCCATCAATCCAAAAAAAAGGACAACAAAAAGCAAAATTCAACAGCAACCAAGCAATTTCCCAAAACAAAAAGGTGGGTTTTGCAGTATGGATCTCCTTTAATGGAACTGCTTTGGATTCTACTTGAATTGTCCTCCATTTCATCATATCTAATGTTGCATTATCATGTTTTTTCTTTATCTCCATGTTAACATAGGTTTAACTCTTTAATTTTAGCTCCTTATAAAATTATCCCATTTTTTAAACGGGGTTGGTAGCTGCCTACTCCACACATGTCAAGACCCCCCTTAAATGGGTTTCCCTTGTTCTATATTCATCAAATGAAGCTATTCAATGGCTGCGTGAATATCCTCCTAATCTTTTTCTTCCTAGTAATACTATAAAGCCACCTAAACATTCTTAGCTCCGCTACCCACCTTTTATGCTTCAACATGCTGTTTCGATAGACAGTTCATGACCTGCTCATAAACCCATGAAATGCAACCTAGCCATAAGCTTATTATGCTGTGCCAAGGAAGCAGTAAATAGCTTGAATTTACAGTTCCATTACCATTAACGGCAACTCTATCTACCATACACATAGACATGTATACACCAAAGAATATTTGAATATTTACCACATCGTTGATGATCAATAGCTGTAATCCCACTTTTATCTATCCCCTTAGCCAAGATATCTTTTCCCGCTGTCAGTAATATTATGCCAATAGGATACAAGATGTTGTAGTCAATATGACATATATGTTGATGTTGCATATTTTTATATCCAAATAAAGTGTCCTACACTCCCTCAAATTGTTGTCCGAAAAATAAGCATTTACTTTTTATTTTAGTTAATTAACTAGCATGGATTACCGATAGTATCCATCCACAAGTTAGTTATAACAATTAACAACTTAAGTACATACCAAGCACTAAAACTTGAATGCTTAGGTTTTGCAAACAGTCAAATGTGACACTTATTTGGGATGAAAGGTGTATAAATTGAAGGGATGATAAAAAAGTCAGATATAAGATTATTATATCCAAATAATAATATTACATAGTGTTACCTCTCAAGCTCGTTTTCGCTGAAGACGTGGTAATATCTGTTGTATACTACAGCCCCCTTTGTATCATCTTTTCTTGCCAGTCCATTTGCTAAAGCACTAGCAGAGGCCCCGCTAATTTCAGCGCGATGATAAGGCAAGTGCCATGGAACAAAATACTCTTGTTGGTTATTCTTACTTTTATCATCCTCACTCTGAGAGATCATATCCCCATTTTGCGGCAACTCGTCTATAAACTCCATGATATGATTTGTTTGCTCTCCTCCTAGACTGTTCACATCAGTTTCAGGGATGCTTTCTAAGGAGGCAGATGAAAGGGAACGGACACGAGGACTGCCCGGGCCTACCCACTCCTCGACATACTTCTGGTTAAGTGGAGTCCACTTGGAAAGTAATGATTTATCTTCCTGTTCGGCAGCCCAAACTGTAATCAGAACTAGGCCACCCTTTTTCACAACCCGGACTAATTCCTCGATTGCTTTCTTCCTTCTTTTCTCCGTACTCAAGTGATGCAACACAGCTATAGAGATAGCTGCATCCCCAAAACCTGTCCTATAAGGAAGAATAACGGCATCCGCCACCAAAACTTCATTCCCTCTATCTGCGCAAATCTTGATAAGGGGGGCGCTAATATCACATCCTATAAAGAAGCAATTAGGGTTCAAACCCAAGTACTTCCCGTTTCCACACCCTGCATCCAATACAAGAGAACCGGAGGTGAAGGAATTCAAAAAGGCGGCAACTTTTGGCCACTTGGCGAAACGGGTTGAACTAAAATGAGGAGCAATGGCATCATATACATGATGGACATACTTCTTCTCTATTTCAGGCGTGAATTTTACACTGGAAGGCGAACCTTTGTCGTCCTCGTCCACCGATACAGAATTGCCTTTTACTTTGATTTCTTTCATAGTGTACTATCTTCTTGGCTAAGATCAATCACCAGCTATGATGAAGAAACAGCTGGTGATGAGATCCTTCAAAATTTAGAGACCATAAACCTGAATCTGGGCAATCACATTTGTACATAGCAAAAAGAAGGTTAGAGAGTTAACAGACCATAAACCTGCATCTATCAAATCATGTTTCTTTCATAAACAATTTGCAAAACAGGACACTTCAAGGGCAGACAATAAGTGCCATTATGGAACATCAGGGTATTATCTAGTGAATTTTAACCTAATAAAAATCAATCAAGAACAGAAATTGACAACAAGATGGCAAAATTCATCCAGATCAGAGTTTCATAATGTGAATCAGAACCGACGCAATTGAAAGACTGTAGTAGAAAGTGGGTATAAATTCGGAGAAGCGACTATACCTCAACGACATAATGAGTAGTGTAAGCGAACCCCGACGGCGGCGTATAAAGCAGTTGTGGGTGGTGGCGGGAGCAAAACTACGGCGTCGCGCCGGTAAGGTGGGTTTAAATGAGAGTGCAGTCGACAAAAGGAGTGACTCGTCTAATTAGGTCAGATTGATGGCATAACTGTAATTTTGTCATGTTGGTGACATATGATATGACGCTAGGGGTGGACAATTTTAGCCGAAAACCGGTAAACCGACCGGAACCGTACAGAACCAAAACGAACCAGTACGGTTCTGATTCTAATTTATCAAAATTACAGAGAGCCGGTCCACTCTTGGATTCTAAATTTTAATAACCGCAGTTGATCGGTACCGACCGATGATGGTTCATCCAAATAACCAATTTAAATCTCAGGTATTGATATTTTATTATCACCGACCATGATGTAACCACCCACCACACCGTTTTAGATTCATCTCTTTGTTAAATGGAAAATAAAGAAGAATGGAAGTAGTCTCTCAACCACTGGATCAGATTCTGTATTAAATATGTTTTAGTTTTTTTGTTTATCAACGAAGAAGGATGTGATGGTAACAGAGGAGGCGATGGTGTAACAAGGCGGCGGCGGAGAAGCAAAATTAGGGTTTTGAAAGTTTTTTTCATATAATTTCTTTTAACTTTTATAAATTTCAACCAGTTCTAGTTTATTTAGAATAACCGGCTGGAGTTCACGTCTAACTAAAAGTCGGTCTCAGTCTAATTTCGATTAATTTCGGTTCTAGAATCTAAAAACCACACGGGATTGGTTCGATTATTCCAGCCTCTGGTTCCTGTTAACCGTAAATGCACACCCCTATATGACGCATGTTAAATGATGGGAAAATTTATCCATAAAATTCCAGTATCATAACTATCATTTTGGGACAACTTATCTCTAAAATACCAAAAATATTTAAACTACCACTGAAATTGAACTGGTTCAATTTCAATAATATGTGTTACAGTCCGGTTCAACGAAAAGATCAAACTAAAATTTAATTAATATGAATTACCGTTTACCTTCTCTTGAATAACAAATTCAACTCACAATTCAAGGTTATATTTATCTTTTCAAATAACAAATTAAAAATAAGTTATTAAATTACAATTATACTCTCTTTTATAATATCCAATACTTTTATAATAAGTGCTAAAAATTGTCCTAATAATTTATGACTAATAACTTTTTATAATATATTAATATCCAATTATGCCAAAAAATTATAAGTAATAATTTCTTATAATATAAAATATTTTTATAATAAATAATAAAAAAATTATTGATTAAATTTTTATAATTAATTATTTTGAATTAATAATGCTAATTAAGACTAAAAACAATGCTGATTAAAAATTTAAAATATATCATTAATATATATATTATATACTAAATAATAATGAAAAATAATAATAATAATAAACGATAAATAGTATTAAATATTAAAAAATATTAATGTGATAAATATTTATCATTATTATAAAATTATAATTTAAAAAAAATGTTAGCCTCATGCGGCAGAATTATTGGCTTCTGGCGTCTCCTCAGGCGCCGTCTCCAGCCTGGGCCCCAGCGATTCGGGATCCATGAGTTCATCACGAAATCCACAAGAGATTCATCGTGGCGTCGACCGCCTCACTCTAGTCCCCTCTGCGTCTTCGTGAGTCTATTCCCAGCCACCCACGTCGGAGCCGACGTCGTCGAGCACCGACTAGTGTGCAGTGTGCACTCTCTCCTCTGCACCTCGTTGGAGCCCAAGCCAGATCTAAAAATTCAGATATGGTTTAGACTATTTCAGACCCGCCTAAGACCAGAGTATGTACTCCCGTCGTCTTGCCTCTTGGAATCGGTCACCACACCTGGATCCAACTTCACCTGCAACTCCGACCACCGGAGAAACTATCGAGGTATACAAAGT
>JAYMTP010003103.1:0-17771 GCA_036897365.1 Geranium brycei | reverse complement strand
ATTCATTTCCACAAGATGATAAACATTTACATTAAATTGGATTTGCATTTAGTTGGGCTAGGGCACAAATCCAACAGTTCTTAGCTTAATATTGTGATTTCTTGCAGAAATTTGTGCTTTGTCTGGTAATGATATCAATGTAGGCACCAACATTGTGGTAAATGGAGCTCCGTGGCGAGTTCTAGGTATCGTCTTCTCCAAATCGTAGAGATCGTGCGATTATTTGTATTGCTGTTACTTTATATTTTCGATTTGTTTTCTAGTTTTGATTTCATCCGAAATTTCAAGCTTGAGGGAAGTTTATCAGCGAAAATTAAGCATGATGATGCTCTGATCATTTTGTGTGAATCGTTTTCTGTACTTGCTCTGCTGTTGTTGTAAGTTATCTTGTATTGCTGGTTTATGAGTGCGACTTCGCAATGTCGACAAGAGTTTTCGTGAATTTTACTCGTGTACAAGACGTGTTTGTGGAAATGTCTAGCTAGAATCAGGGAGCTTTGAGTTTACGGTATTTGGTGTTAATGTCAAACTACCCGCGTTCCTTATTTTGAAATTGTTTTTCATGGGGCGATGGGACGAGGGGTCAAGTTATGATCATATTTTTCAGGATGGTTGCATTTTTTGTTGTCTGTATTTGTGCATATTTTCATATTGTTTCATTGTTTGCTTGGTGTAATTTTTATATATACCTCTTAGATGGCTGGTTAGATTGAACTTATATTTGGCCTCATGTAGATTTTCTTCATGTGAAATCCGGAAAGGGGGCAGCATTTGTGAGGACTAAAATGCGCAACTATGTTACTGGAAACATGGTTGAAAAAACTTTCCAGGCTGGAAGTATGGTAAGTCAGTAATGTGTATGGAAGTGCAAAATGATTTGTAATCAAGTTTTGTGCAGTATATGAATATATGATGAGGATCGTCAACAGTAGCCAAAATTTGATTCATGCACTCACTGTTTACGTACACATTTCAAACTTCAGCTGGATGAAAATTTATTTTGTCCTCACTGTAGATTTCATTTTACACCTCTACACCTTTTGTTTACCGATAACTATTTCCTAAGAAATAGATATATAAGTTTCTGGTGTTGTACACAAATTTAGATATTTAATAACGACGAGTGGTTGAACTATTTGAATTTGGTGTTATTGACATAAATGAAGCCACATCTAATTTGAACTTACAAAGTCATGATTGTAGTTTACTTTAATAGTTCTAGGACGAAGTGTAGGACAAAAGGCGAGAAGAATTGAATCTTATTCGTTTCATTTTAGTTAATAGTATTATGGCTTTCCTGCATTACTGGTATACTTATCTAGAATATTGCTTCTTATAACATGATGCTTATCATGTGTTTCATCTATGCATGTACATGTGTAATTACTTCAGATTGATGTGGCACACATCTACAAGGAAACCAAGCAATTCACATACAAAGATGGTCGCCATTTTGTTTTCATGGACCTGGTATTTTCTTGTCTTTATGTCAATTGGTCTTCTATACAAACATGCTATGGTCCCTTCTCCTGGCATTCTACTTGTAGGCGGTGATTGGAATCTAGTAAAAAAATACCTATCTTGTTTGGTATTTTATGACATTGAGGTTGATCTCTAATTTCCAGTGAAGTTTGTAGATACAGCCATGAAGCTAGAGTTAATTTTAATAAAGAAGACATTGAAAACATTGGTTTGGCATTCAGTGTCTGATTTTGTTATTTTATTGTATGCAGACTACTTTTGAAGAGATCCGTCTTATTGTATCAGATGTTGGGGATAAGACCAAGTGGCTGAAAGAGGGAATGGATTGCAACTTGGTGTTTTGGAATGGAAAGGTATTGCCACAAATTTTCACTTTTGCATTGTCTATCGATGCTTAGGCTCTTAAGTTTTACGCAGGAACTTCCTGCTGTGTCGTGGTCAAGCCAAACCAAATGGCTCATAACTTCTTACAGTTTACTGTTGTATCTAAGTGCAGTTCAATTCACAAGTTGATGCATATGCTTAATGAATCAAACAAATTAAATGCATACATGCTTTCAGGTTATTGATTTTGATACCCCATTAAAGTGCAGATGAAAGTGGCTTCCTGCTGTGTCATGGTCAAGCCAAACTAAATGGCTCATAACTTCTTACAGTTTACAGTTGTATCTAAGTTCATTTAAATTCACAGGTTGATGTATATACTTAATGAATTAAACAAATTTAATGCTTACATGCTCTCAGGTTATTGATTTTGAGACCCCCGCCAAAGTCCAATTGAAAGTGGTTGTTGCTGATCCGAGTACTAGAGGGGATACAGCTCAAGGTAATAATGTTTTTGCCTCACTTTTAAAATTGCAACAAATTTGGGATGAGGCACGGAAAATGTTGGATGACCATTGTGACTGCTATCAAAGTTTGCATATGATACGTCATAAGTGGTTTCAAATAGGTTTCATGACTGATCTGCTCATCTGTGTATATATCATTATCACGTAACAACTATGGAATATAAAAAAAGGTCGAACCATGCAAGTGTTCCAGAGTGCTGGGAACCAGTTCCCACTACCAAACAGGAAAGCCATTATTTGCTGTAATGTAACCACTCATTTCTATTACGAAAATGGCCCACGATGTCCAAATTTTTATTATTTTGAATACTCAGGTTGACATGTTTATTTTAGAAATTGGTAGTGGGTTGTGCTGCCATTAGCTTATTGGTGCGTCATGCATGCGACATACACATGCCAATTGGTTGGTGTTCAAATGTCACCCCTTGCAATTCCCTTCATATTGAATGTTGGTATTTGTTTGGTAGCTGAGTTTAGTTTTAGCTGCCGGCCTTACTACTTGTCTAATTTTGTATTTTCAATATGGCAGGTGGCTCAAAACCAGCTACTCTCGAGACAGGTGCTGTTGTAACCGTCCCATTGTTTGTGAATGTGGGAGACGAGATATTGGTGGATTCAAGAACTGGAATATACATGAGCAGCGCCTAGGTAATATCTCAGGGTCAGACAACTTTCTTTTTGCCACTTCCCACTACATGTGAAATCTGTACATGAGGCAGCTCATATAGGGTAGATTTGGTTTGCACATTCTGAGAAGGTTAAGTGTAGCCATGTGGAACATTTTGATTTTTTGAAGTTAGATGTGTTCAGGTGAAGACGGTGTCCAGTTAAGTGTAGTTACCTTACCGGTAAGATAGAAAATGTTCAAACTATATCATAACAAATAGGTGATTTGATGTGATTACCTAATAGAATTATCCATCCAAACATTGTAAACAAGATAACAATTAATGCAAAAATACAATATAATATTATTGTATATTAACATCACCACATAAATTTCAAAGGAAGAGGAAATGACTAGTAATTGTGAGATTGATGCTTAGATCAGAACCGCAGCGATCTGCTAAAAGCCTTGCAGTAGTTAAGATCACTCGGTTTGGGGGCTTCCCTGGTTGGTGGGGGTCTGGTGCATGTCATGCCCAATAAAGGATTCACCAATTTCCTCATAATCTTGCTCAAGCGAGAACTGCAAAGACTCCCCCGCCGCACCGGAGCCACCATCGCAGCCGCTGGTGGCGGCGGCCGCGGAGGCAGAGGAGGAGGAGGCGCGTGGGGTGGTTTGTGCCTGGAGCGACAGGGCTCGGAGAGGCTCCGAGCCAGTATGGCCTGGTTCAGCCTCACCTCGAAAGAAAGCCTCTCAAACTGATCCAGCAGAGTGCTCTGCTCGTCCCCGAACTTTCTCATCACCACAGCTATTTCTTCCATCGTAGAGCTCCAACAATCGATCTCAGCTTCTTCCGCCTTTATACGCACAACACATCACTGCACGTCTGAGAAAAGAAGAGGAGATGGAGGAGAATCAGAATATTGAAATGGCAGATTTGGGAGCTTGTGGCGCAAGCTATCGGGAGGGATTGGAGAAGATGAAAAGAGATAATTGTTTTTGTCTCGGCAACTGCAAGTGAAGCAAGCAAGGTATCGAGAACGGTATGCATGAAACTGGAAATAGAAAGTCGGTCAAATTGTGCCGTTTACCCAAACCCAATACCTCTTTAAATGCTCCTAATTAATAGCCGTCTAAGTTATCACCTGACTAGTTTGAAATATCAATTTTGAACTCAATTGTCAATTTTCTTTGATCGCTCAAATGACAAATCCATCTACCTATAATATAATAATAATCTTTATATTCCATTATTACACGTTGGAAACTTTATTTAAGTGAAAGCCACCCCAAAATAAAAATTATTCTAAGTCATTCCGTTAATAAAACAAATAGTTGAGATTAAGGTGTGTTTTTTTAATATAATTAAGGTGTGTTATTAATAGTAAATAAATAAATTAAATTCATTATAATCTCCAAGAAGGTTTATGTTTCCAAAAACAAATATTGTGAAAGGATCGACATTAATTAATCTGACTCACACTTACCACTTATTGACTTTTCTTCGTAAATTATTTTTCAATTTTCTTGATATTTAATTACTTTCATAAAAATGATTTATATATGTGCCTTCCATAAATTTTGCATATTTAATTTGATAGCCAAAATATTGAAGTTAATCTTCAAATTAAAATAGAAGAACATAAATAAGAAGTTAATTTGTACGATAGGGTCTATGTGCTGTACGTACCTACGAGTCTTCAATTGAATTCTATAAACGGCGTTATACATAGTCCTGGAATATAAAGCCCATTATAGACGGGCCCAATGACATGGAGCCTGGCCCATGAGACTCCTCGCGTATCGTGTGTTCTTACCGTTTCATGGCACCATCACCATCCCAAAAATGCCGACTTTCCGAGAACATAAGTAACAATTTGACTCCTTAGATTTGTTTTCTGCTAATTCTGTTTTCGCTTTCAGTGCGTGAAATAGAAGCTGCTCGCGGAACTCTGAGTCTCCTGTTACTCATGGCGCGAGAATGAGGCGCTCCGGTCGAGATTCGCAACCGTTCTCGGCGATCTGCTTCCCCTTTTCCGGCGAGCTTTGGGGTTTCTAAGGATCTGAACTGATCTGGGTTTTCGATTCCGATTCTACTGGAATGGATCGAGATCGAGTTTTGGCGGTGCTTTTCATATTTCTGGTTGTTTCCAATGTTTCCGATGCGATTCGGAGGTTGGACGAGGCTCCACAGGCCAACAACTCGACCTCACAACAGCAGGTGATTCTTGATTCTCGGTTCTTTCTCTGAAAACGCTTTATTTGATGATTTATATGTGTGTGGCTGAGTGTTTTATGGATTTTTTTCTAGGTTTCTCCATTGCCAGATTCTGGGTCCAGTGAGGTGAAACCAGATCCTAAACCTGAAGACGGTGTTAAATCGGATGAGAATAATAAGAAGAAGGTTGAGGATCGTAAGGTTCCAGACAATTCATCTGTGGTTGATTCTCAGGTTCCCCAAAATTCATCTGCAGTTGATTCTCAGGCCGCCACTGATTCGCCAGTAGTAGATTCTCAGACGCCTGTTGATTTCCAGGCACCAGCCAATTCTTCTGTTGTTGATCCTAAAGGTTTGAATAATTCAAGCTCTGTAAGTGTGAGCTCACTGCCTAATGTACAGAATGATACGAATCCTGTGAGCCAGCCGCCCACTAAGAAAACAGATGGTGATAAGCTTGATCAGGAAGTGAATAAAGATGGCGACAAACCCTCGCCAGAACAAAAGATTCCTGAAACTTGTGATGGGCTGCCTCACAGGTGCACCGATGGTACTTTGGAAGCCTGCATTCACAATTTTGAAACTGGTAATCCTTTTAATTTAATTGTGTTCTGGTAACTGCAATAGAATTGTGTTTTCATGTTTCAACCTATTGTGCGTCATTTTGAATGAATTTATTATTGGGGTGGATTGGAGGCAGAATTTATGTTACTGGGTTGGTGAGATGAGCTGAAAGGCAAGGGCTTTTTTTTACTCGTGTTCCTTTGATGGAATGCTTGGAATAGTTTACATCCATTTTGTATTTATGAAATTGCAAGATCTTGATGTAGAGAATTTGTTAGTGATGTGGGGAGGTCAGAGATGTAACTAATTCATTGATTTAAGGGGTTGCTGTGATATGTGAAGAAGAGTGCAGTGATACATTGAGTGCAACAGACTATCGTAAAACATTAATTGGATTTGGAGTTATATCACTTGTCTTGGAGATTTAGCTCCTTTGGCAACATAAGAACTAGAGAGTAGAAATAGAGCTGGTGGACAGGACTCAAGACTTGGAGTAGATTCAGTTAAAAACACGATGGGATAAATGATTTTTATTTTATTTTGCCGGTATATTGATGAAGACATATCTATTTTGTTTCAATCATAGCATTCCTCTTGACATGTTTAGAGTTATAAACAGGAATATTAGTTATATCCCTTCAGAGGGTAGCAAACCTTCTGGAATAGTAAACAGTAAATGAATATCATTGATTAATTTTCTCTGTTATTAGTGTCATTAGGTATTTACTGGATAGAATCTTTTTTTGTTCTGAGAGACTATAAAAGGGGTGGGGCATACTATTGTAGATTTTGGTAAATTAAATGTATTTCTTATGTTTCTCCCTGAACAGAAGAGTGAAGATGAGAAAGAGAGAATGTGGTTGACATGAAGGACTATCTCTCTGGCTAAAGCCGCTCTTGCTTTATGTATTGAGTTTGTGTATGTCAATGTATTCATTATCTATGCTTATGGGATTTAGGCTGGATTTTCTGTCAACTATTAATCTAGTGTAAACCTCCTAGTCCTCATTTTTGTGTGGCTTGGACTGCCTGCATTACCAAAGTAAGGGTGTAAATAATTAATGAGCTCACAACACCTCTTGTTGAGAGCATATTGGGATTAATGCCAAATTTGATAGATGGAAAGAAGGGATTTAGAACAAGTATAATTGATGTGTATAGTGGAGGGTCAATTATGTTAGCAGATAAGGAACCTAATAAAAATATTATCTTTGGATACCTTGGAAATATTCAAAAGGGTGTTAGAAGTAGAGGAAGAGCAAAGAGGTTCTCTGCGATAGAAGAGTCTCTCTGAAGTCCAAAGATGGACATAAAGTTCTGTAATTTATGCATGCACCAACGATGTATGACATTAAGTATTGTGCGTCAAAGATGCTACAAAGCTATCAGATTAGGGTAGCAAATACGAGAATGCTTAATTGTATTTGTGCATACCCTAGGAATGGTATGATTATGAATGAAGCTATACAAGTAAGAGTTACGTAGCTTCAATTGAACAGGGTAGTGTGATGAAAGAGAATGCAAGTAAAAGATCAAAAAATTAATCTAAAAGATTTTTTAAGACAATTCCAATTTTGTTTTGGAAATGGCCTGTCCGTTGATTTTCATTCTCATCAATGGCAATATAGCTTCATAATTTATGTTTGGTCTGTTCGAAGAAGGCATTATAATCCTAGCATAATACCGTGAGATATTGTGTACGTCAATATTGCAATGTGGGGAACCCTGGCATAATGTTGTGCATACATCCCATACTTGATCTTTTGCCTAATTGCCTCATTCCATAGCTACATTTGTAAGTTGGTCTAAAATAAGATCCTACAGGTTGATTTTATGGAGGCTAGTTAATCACTCTCTTTATTACGAACTCTGATATAACCTGGTTTTTAGACTTATTATAAGGTTCTTCCCTATAATACGTGCTTGATGGCTTTAAATCATTATTTTATAATTGTAATATATATTCACACATGTATAATAATGTATCCACCCTAGTCTAAATTTTGAGTGTCCATGTCCTGAGGCATGTACTGGCATGAGAATGTACTACCAGTTTCATCGTCCTCTGTTGTGTGCACTTCTTACCCGAGACACATTGGCCTGATGATGTTATTGTCGTTCACGAGCTCATATAACTAATATTTCTTTTGTTTTCTGATTTCCTCTTTGTTTTATATTCCATTCCATTTTGTTTTATTTTTATTCTTGCACATTTTTATTAACAGAGTTGGCATCATATAACAGTATATTGTCTAAAAGCCTTTCAATTTCTCAGTCTCACAATGTTTTTAAAGTCATTTTGACTTGGTAAACATTTCCATTGCATCAGGGTCTAAAGATTTGGCTATTCTAGTGCGAAATAATGGGAAGAAGACTTTGAAAGTAAGTCTTGACGTCCCAACCTCTGCTCAAAGCTCCTCAAAAGAGCTGGAAATACCCAAACATCAAACTGAGAAGGTACCGATCCTTATGTATGTTAATTAGTTGTTTTTGTTTGTTCATCTCGGAAAATTATGCCCTACTTTGGTAATAAGATTCCGAAATTAGTGACATTTTTTTTTAATTGTTAAAGAGGGGAATGAGGGTATGGAAATCAAAATTTTATTAGTTACGTAGATCCAAACAACTATTTCAAGCATGAATCAGCAATTCAATTGAGTGATCATAACTTCCGACTTTTTTTTACTTGGCCTGGATGATTTAAATTGAGGATGCTATGAAACTATGCGGCCTTGTCACCTAAATTTTAGTGGTTTATCCAGAATAACTGCTTCAATACAGGAAGCAGAAAAGCACTAGGGTGGCAATGAGAACGAATTTGTAGACGCTTGTTTTGGCTGAGATCTAATGCCTCTGACTCATCTCTAGTTTAACTAATAAAATGGCAAAATAAAAAAAAATCCTCGTAGGGCCAGATCTAAAATCTTCTAGTAACTCCAATGCCCCAAACTTTACTTCTCCACGCCGGGAGATTGTGGGTTCGAATCCTGTTGGGTAGGTGGGAAGGGATTATGGAATGCTTACGTGTCTTTATTGCATGTAAAAAAATCTTCATGTAGGGTGTTCTATACTATTCCTTCTGTTTTTATTTTATTTCTGAAGTAGCATTTTCATTTGTTTGTATTTCAGATCAACATCTCAATAAATGTTAGTAAAGGCAGTAACATAATTTTCAAGGCTGGAAGCAGAGAGTGCAAGCTCGTTGTGGCCCCAGTTGCATCCGAACCAAACTATTTCCTGCGCCTTCCTTCTTTTGACAAATTGGCGACTCCCGTCAATGGCGCCTACTTAGTGATTATAGCGGGTGTAGTTCTCGGGTTGGTGTGGGCTTGCTTCAAATGCAGAAAATCAAAACGGCATGATGGGATCCCATATCAAGAACTCGAGATGGGACTACCGGAATCAGTATCGGCCACCAATGTAGAGACAGCAGAAGGTTGGGATCAGGGTTGGGACGACGATTGGGATGATGATCATTCAGTTAAATCTCCAGCAGGACACGCTGCAGGAAGCATATCGGCAAATGGCCTGACGGCTAGGTCATCCACAAATAAAGATGGTTGGGACAATGACTGGGATGATTAGAATTTACATTTCAAAGAGGTAAGTGATGAAAAGAGCTTCACTAGGATTTGATGAGAAAAAGTGCACACCAGATGGGGAAATTGAGGTATTAAACGAAATCTTCCATGCACGAGTCCGAGAAACAGGTCTGTATATCAAATTTTTTTCCTTAGGATGTGTAGTTGGTAATGTATTTCTGTTTTCTTTTCTGTTCTGATCGTCACTGATATATTAACACATTAACTGATTGACGAATATGAAGCTTACAATGATGTCATTTGTTTGTGAAATTTTTTTTTGTCAATTTATGATCTTAAATTTGGGCAGAAACTTGAGTTTCCTATCAAATTGAGTTTTGGGTTTGTATAGAAAAATGCAGTATTATAAATAAAATATTAATGTAATTCAATTACTAATTTGGTGATCATGTATTTTCTTCTTCTAATAAGATTCATCTACTCTGTCCGTAGATGTAATTGACACGTTATTGACAAATCCCGTAAACTTTTAATGCTCTTGTTTATTGTTTTACTTTGATTATTTATTTGTTGTTGCACCCAATTTTTCTCGCTATTAACAAATTAGGCAGATATAAAAGGAATTTGAGTAGAAAGAGCTTTGGTTAGGGACACCCAAATGCAGAAAAAATTATATATATTGGTGCCTGTCAAATTGATCTAAATGACTCTTTTTTGTAGCTCCCAGTCCCACCACAGATAAGATATATCTTTCCTTTTCATCAGCAGGTCCCATGAATTGGAGTCTTATCAGTAAGGTTTTATCTTGTTTGGTGCATTGCTAACTTACATTACATTCATTTGGGTGTATAAGACATCATGTTACTTTTGTGCAAATTCAAGAAATTGGGTCTTGATTGATGATATCAATGCAACAACTACATTTTTTGTGTTTGAAATGAATGACACATTTGAAATTGCACAATGCCTAGAAAAATCAAGTGGATGCCCCCAAAAAAGCCAAAAAGGGAACATTTAAAGCTTGTGCAACATGATCACATGCTCATTCTCCCAAGAAAACTTTCCTTTTACTTCACTTCACTTCCTTTGTTTTTTTTATTACATGAGTCAATAATTCCAAAACCAAGAGTAGATATCAAGTTTTCACAAAATCATTCAAATCCAATTCACCAAAACAAAAGCAAGCTTAAGATAATTTAAAACCCCGAAAAGTACTTCTGCAAAAAATATCCCCTACTGGTTTGATTAGTTATCAATTAGTCTCGTCATCATCAATTAGTCCTCATATACCCATTTTTATGGTATCTGCAAAATCTTCATCTTCCCTTAATGCTGCATAGACCTTAAACACACTCAAGAACTTCACTTTAAATCTTTTTCCACTTTCAAGAAAAGGCAATAAGCAATACACAGCATGAAAAGAAAGTAGTGCCCACTGATACAAAAGGCAATCCATGATTGTTATGCACTAACCATTAGTGCATGAAAAGCTCCAATTCTGATGAAAATAAAATAAAAGATGTGAAGTGCTTATGAGGACCCATGTGGTGTGCCCTTATAATTCTTACCCAAAACCTTTCATCTGGTCCCCTAGGGTTTCAACACCATCCCTTAAAATTTATACCTTCACATCCAAGTCTAAATCATTACATGAACTAACCATACCATAAAAATTCATTTAGGTTAGGTGACCGCATGAAACCTAACACTGAGAGCACCTGTCGGTTCCATCATTTCTAGTTCCTACCTTGTTCGACAAGTGCAAATGCACTTGATGTTGTTTTTTTTGTGTGAATCCTATATCATCACTAGGCATGACAAAAGAGTTCTTAAGCATGTTTCTTGAAAGCATAAAACATGTAAGGGCAGAGAGAACTTCTTGAATTATATAACTAAGCATGACATGTACTGTCCTTTTCACTGCAACATCATAAAGCTATGTTCATGCATTTTCAAAAAAAAACATAGGTATATATATTGCATGTAGAGGGAAAATCAAAATATCAAGAAAACAACATTTTATCAGTAACGAAATGAAATGGAAATTCAAAGAACAAATTAAAAGGAAAAATAAATATGAAAGACTGATTTTTTTTAGTACTGTGGAATTCTTACCTAGAAAGAAACTTATGCAGTTTTGTCTGTCGGGTTTTTATGGAGTGATTCTTTCGAACTCCTCCTGCCCTTCGGAGGGGCATTGGATGAGCTCCAAAATGTTGACGACCTCAGCCATGTCTGGTCGGTTTGATGGAACTTGAGAAGCGCATACCAAACCAAGCTTTATCACAGGGATCGCCTCCTCCACAGGAAAGCTACCCCCGAGCTTCCCATCAATACATCCCTCGGCCTTGCCATCTTCCAATGCTCCCCTCACCATTTCAGTGAGGACAACCACGTCATCCTCCATGTACTCCACGGGTTTCTTCCCCGTGATCACTTCAAGAACCAGGACCCCGAACCCATACACATCACATTTCTCAGTTATCTTCACCGTTCTGCAGGCGAACTCGGGAGCCATGTACCCGAGCGCGCTCTGGATCTTACTGCTCAGCATGCAGTGGTCTAACATGGGCAACAGCCTCGCGAGGCCGAAATCAGCAACCTTGGGCTCACCCGAGTTGTCTATGAGAATGTTGGTTGATTTCAGGTTGTAGTGAGTTATGTTCATCTGATGCAAATGGGCCAAACCCTTGGCCATCCCCAAAACTATGTTGAATCTCTGTCTCCAGGTGAGGCAGTTCCCGTCTGATCCATCGTGGAGGTTTTTGTACAAATTCCCGCTCGTGACATACTCGTAAATAAGAAGCTGCAAAGACGGGGTCCAATAGTAACCCTCGAGCGCCACAACGTTGTGGTGCCTGATTTTCCCGAGTTTCCTCACTTCCCCCTCGAAATCCTCTTGAGACTTGATCAAGCTCGAGACTGTCAGCTTCTTGATGGCGACAGCACGGCCATCTCTAAGGATTGTTTGGTAAACTACCCCAAACCCACCACGACCAAGCTCGCATTCCTTGTTCAGCAAGGCATGTGTCCCGACCACAAACTCAGCATGGCCCGAGAACATAACGAGCTTGCCATAGCTTCCATCAGTACTAGGAGAGCCGCTGAACTCCTCCCCCGACAATGTCAGTGAAGCAGCAGAGCGTAACATAGATGACCTCACATGAACGTTAAGGACACTAACAGCTATAACACCAAGAGCGATGAACACAGCCGCGCCAATGGCAATGAGGGCCGATATGCTGAGAATGATCTTGTGACGGTGATTCAAGGACAGTGGCCCGGCGTTTGGCGAGTCAGAGGAAGAGTTGGGATTGAGGACAATGGGCTTTGGGTGGACTGCGGGGCAGGCGCGGCTCACGATCGAGCCACATAGGGATGGATTGCCCGAAACTGAAGAGAGCGAGATGGTGTTGAAGAATCCCCCAACGGGTAGCTCTCCTTGGAAGTGGTTGTGTGAGATGTTAAACGATTGGAGGTGGGAGAGGTTCGTTAGCTCTTTGGGCAATACGCCGGAGAGGTCATTCATGGACAAGTCGACGTATTGGAGATTTGTGAGGTTCGCAATAGCATTAGGGACAGTGCCTGTGATATTGTTTTCAGACAGAATCCTACATAGTACAAGTTAAACACTAACATTAAAATTAAGCTTAACATTCACAAACCATAGCAACAAATAAACTATGCAGAAACAATTTGACACTCAATCAAAATGAAATTTAAGGTTACTTACAAAGATGTCAACGCCGAGCATTTCTCAATCTGAATCGGGATTCTTCCTCGGAGGAAGTTCTTCTCGAGCCTCAAGACCTTCAAAGAAGCTGCTCCTCCGATTTCTGATGGAATGGTACCATTCAGATGATTGAAACTCAAATCAAGAGTGCTCAAGGCCTTCAAATCACCAATACTCGACGGGATAGGCCCAACGAGATAGTTCATGGACAGATTCAGAGAATGCAAGCTACTAAACATCCCAATCCCAGATGGAACCTGACCAGACAATGCATTCAGAGACAAATCCAAGACATGAAGCGAAGAAACTGATGCTGAACTAACAGAAACATTGTCTATGCTTCCACTGAATCTGTTCCCGGAAAGCAAAACGCTTTGCGACCCAAATGTAAACATCCATGGAGGAAGGTTACCGGTGAGCAAGTTATGGCTAACATCGAGACTCGCAAGGCCAATGCAGTTCGCCATCGAATCTGGCAAGCTTCCGGTGAGGTAATTCAAGGACAGATTCATTTCCTTCAATCGGCGAAGACCTCCTATCGAAAAAGGAACACGCCCGGATAAGTTATTTGCTGAAAGATCCAATCTTTCGAGATTACCCATTTCTCCGATCCAATCAGGAACTTGACCCACTAGAGCATTTCCTCTTAGACTCATAGACCTGCAAGAACCAAGCTTCCGCATTGACTCTGGGAGCCACCCGGACAAGTAATTGTGACTAAAATCGATTGATTTTAACCGAGAACAGCTCCCGATATCCACAGGAAGCTCCCCAGACAACCAATTCTTCTGCAAGTTCACATCAGTCAAATTGTTCAAACTCCCAAACCCTGGAGGGAGCTCTCCCTCCAGCTGATTCTCCGATAGGTCGAGCGACCCGAGGCCTCTCAGGAACCACATTCCAGAGGGCACCTTCCCAGAGAACCAATTCGACGACAAGTTAACAGAAGCCAACATTGGACACCAGGTCAATGAATCAGGGATTGGACCAGTGAGGTTGTTCTTGGCCAACGAGATTGCTCTCAGAGACCCACATTGCTGGAAAAACCCGTCTGGGATCGTCCCAGAGAGCTGGTTCTCGCTCAAGTCGAGAACCTGCAAGCTCCCGAACTGACCCAAACCAGAATTCAAAGGACCAGTGAAGTTGTTTTTGGAAAGGAACAACCTTTGAAGGAACTGCAACCTCAGCAAGCCTCTCCCAATATGCCCAGAGAGAGAGAAACCGTTTAGGGTCAGCTCCGTGACCCGACCCGTCGCCGGGTCGCACCCGACCCCGACCCATTCGCAGGGCCTCTCGTCTTCTTCGTTCCAGGACGCGAGCCTCGCTTCCGGGTCCAGAATCCCAGCTTTGAACACGATCAATCCGAGGACATCGTCGTTGAGAACGTTCGAATCGTAGGTTTGGGCGAGAACAGGAACGAGGAAGAGTAAAGGGAGGAGCTTGAAAACGAAAAGCATCTTCGATTCAAGAATTCCCTTTTTTTGGCTGTAACCTAAGAATCCATGAAAGAAGTCAAAAGAAGCAAAAGCGAAAAGAGAAAAAGCGTAAAAATTCGATTCAACGGAAACAAAATCGTTAATGGCTTCGAAGACGAAAGAGAGAGTAGAGACAGAGAAGGTTCACTTACTCAGCTACCAAAACAGAGGATCGCAAAAGGCGCGGCTCGTGTTGCAGAAGAGGAACACGGAAACAGAGCACGAAGAAGCAAACCCAGAACAACCAATCACCATTCAAGCAAACCGACCCTTCTCGTAATCGATCTCTCCGGAAATGAAAAACCCAACAAAAGCTTCCCAAATGCAAGAGGCCCAAAACCCCAGAAAGCGCCAAAAACCGTGTCTGAGAATCGAAAGGTGTGATTTTTTTATATAAAAAAACAGAGGAACGAAGAAGACGGTGGCAAGCGGCGGAGGAATCGAGGAGGATCGCCGGAGAAGGAGGCTAATGGGGCATTAAAGAGGGTGAGAGAGTGTTGGTGCGTTGTATTGGTAGTGATGACGATGAATTGATGATGGCCAAAGAGTAAAGCATCAGTTGCTGCTGTAACCGAGAGAGTGCATTTAAAAGGAAACCTTGAAATGTGTCAGTCAACCTTTATTGGTCAAACCCCACCACCGTCCTACGTGTCATCACACGTGTCACCTTCCGCTGACCTGGCACCCACCGGCCATAAATTGAAATCGATAGTTTTTTTTTGAAAAAAAAACAAATTCAGAAATTTAAAATAAAAATAAAAATATTTTTCTCAACTCAAACTCCATGATTTGACTCTTAACTCATAGTTTTTTGAAGTATTACCCACCTACAAAGAACTTGAGTTAAAAAAATAGGGAATTTCAGTTTATTATAATGTATTATGTGAGTTTTTCAATTATTACTGTGTATTTTCTTGTTTCAATTCATAATGGTTAATTGTTTTTTAATATCATTTTCCCAAAAACTAGTAGTGTTATACTGTTATAGATGTTAAAACGAAAAAAAATCGCCATAGTGAATTGATAAAAAAACATCGTAATAGATTAAAAAACACGCGTAATACGCACTATTAAACTATATTTACCTCTTATAAAATTACCTTATTTTAAAAGTATTTTTAGTCTCTTTTTGAACAAATAAACACATTTTACAAATAAAATATATATTACGAATTAGTCATTTTTTAAATTTAACGGATTAAAATTTGTCTAGTTGTTTTTGGAATTGTCACAAAACGACATGTGTTTTGATGTTGGTAAGGTTGTTTGGACTTTTAGGAGGGGTCCTGAAATTCTGCTGAAGAGAGGATCGGAGTGGAAGGTTCCAAATTTCGCAGACTCACTCGCACTATTTGAATTCTTCTATTATTTGCCTATGGCTTCTGCTACTTCCGACTTTCGAGGATTATTATATTTTAATTAAGTTAAATAATTTGTTTATTTAATTATTTTGGGTCTGTGTTGCTGCTATGAATAAAGAAACATGGGTTTTGCTGTGGTAATTAATGTGGGTTCTTGGGGACCATGAAATGGCACATGAGTGGCGTGAATGCCGGATTGTCTGAAACTTTTAGATCATCCAATCCAGCCATGCTCGTTTTATTTTTCTCCCTAATAAAAATAATTTATAATATGATTTGTGATGTATAATAATTATGTTTTTGTATGATTACATGTTGCTAGACATGCATATGGAAACACAAGTGAAGTCATGGACACACTTGCTAGATCTAATTGAGCTCGAGCTTATAAAAATGAGTTTTAATATGTGTTAAACTATAACAACATTGTTGCACCATATTAAATGTAAGGAGAATATACAATCATGTACCTAATTGGATTTAATTTTGAAATCATCGTAGTTTCCGAGCTCATAACTAATGTGTTTAAAACTCACATACAATACAATTTTTCATAATTTCACCACAAATAATGTGATGTTCAACTATTGGATGTCTTCTTGGAAACAAAAGACTTCATATTTTTAATCTTATCTTTTCATATATAATATTAATTATATTTTTCATAATATCGTGAATCATATTATCATTTGGATCATTTAATAAATTATCTCATAATAAATTAAATAATCATAAACGTCACATGTCACTTATCACTTGTAAATGTGTGACCGTATATGTTTAACATTAAACTTATATTAATTAATCCTATTGATTACTAGTTAACATTTAACAACATTTTTCAATGGCTGAATAATATAAATATCAATATCCAATAAAGATGAACTAAATAAGAGTATTGTATACACTAGTCATCTTGCATCAAAGTACAACAATCAATATATCAATTATCATGGTGATCTCTTGTCAAAGTAGTATATTTTTTCCTTAATAGAATTTCCATATAAATTATAACAACAATATCAACCAAGGAAACCCTTAGATAGTTACACTTAAAATTATGTGATTTTAACATAACTACATTTATGGGCTATAACTTTTTTTCACTTCAGGGATATTCTATACTTGCAATTTCTAACCATTGGTATTTTTATTAACTTGTGTTAAATATTTATGTTAAAATGATTAAAACACTCATAAATTTGTTTAAAATTTTCAAACTGGACTAAAATATTGTGAATATTAAGTTTGATTTTGTTATCACATGATGCACCTATTTATACAAGTCTAGAGGGAGATGAAATATGAAAGATCTTCTCGAAAGACAAAACGTCTTGGAGGAAGATGAAACGAACAGTCTTCAATACTCCCCCTCAAGTTGGAGCATGAATGGTAGAAATGCCCAACTTGCCGAGTAAGTTCTTGATAACAACAACATGTATGCAGACTTTTGATTTAGCTCTATGGCGTCATATACGCTCTTCAACTTTGACTCAATGGTGTCTTGCGCTCTACGGCTCTAGCTCTTTGGCGTCTTACGCTCTAAGGCTTCGTATTTATAGCGTCTTGCGCTTTAAGTTTATGATTTTGCCAAGTGGCTTGTGGAGCCGTTCCCTGTCAAGTCCATTTGTGAGAATTCTCAAACAACTATGATGGTGCAAACTGTTGTACAAGCTCCAACTTGCCGAGTAGCTCGTGGAGCCGGTACCAGACAAATCTTAAGCTTTACATATAAAAAAATAAAATGACTTTTTCTGGGTGAATAGTAATGTGTGCGTGAATAGTAACATCACCCCATTTACTGGATTGTTGTCGGAGCACCTTTCATCAGATCAGACGGTGACACCTACTGCGGCTCGTGGAGCGACGATCGGAGCTGATTTGTTGGAGCTGGCTGAGATAGAGAGCTCAACGGAGCGACTGTGGGCGTATTTCATG
>JAYMTP010003102.1:0-17772 GCA_036897365.1 Geranium brycei | reverse complement strand
TTGACCATGTTAACAAGCTCTCGTAGCTCAGTTGGTTAGAGCACCCGTTTAGTAAACAAGAGGTCTTGCGCTTGACTCTCAATGAGAGCAAAACCTGTCAAACTTCTTTTATAACTCTCTTCGTTGCACATAGAAGGTTTCTGCCCCGTCTTTAATCTGGATGCGATTTCCCGATCAAAAACTTTGAATTCTTGTTAAATTTGTAATATTTTGTCATCTCTAATGGAAACTCAATCATCTTCTATGTTTAGAAAAAATGTACTAAAACTATTCGAAAAGGTGTACTAAAACTATTCACCGTATCCAAATTTGAGGACAAATTGTTTTTCTTCTTCCAAATTTAGTGTTCATTTTAATGTACTCTTGCATTAAACTGAACAATGCAGTATACAATACTAATTTTTGAGCATTAGTAATTTTAACTGTTCGATATAACTATTGTACCAAATTTCTAGTACTATGTGTCTTATTGAACTTTTATGTCCCGTCTTTAATCTGGACGCGATTTCTCGATCAAAAACTTTGAATTCTTATTAAAATTGTAATATTTTGCCATCTCTAATGTAAACTCAATCATCTTCTATGTTTAGAAAAAGTGTACTAAAACTATTCACCGTATCCGAATTTGAGGACAAATTGTTTTTCTTCTTCCAAATTTAGTGTTCACTTTAATGTACTCTTGCATTAAACTGAACAATGCAGTATACATTACTAATTTTTGAGCATTAGTTCTTTTAACTGTTTGATATATCGTACCAAATTTCTAGTACTATGTGTCTTGTTGAACTTGCCCAATAATATGTACAAGAAAAACACCATCTAGAACAAAAACAAGAGTACCATAATAAGTGAATATTTTTGTTTCGCCTACTACATTCCGTATAATTTTGAGTTAACACGGTTACTTTTCATTGCAAACTGACCAAAATACCAATGGTTTTGAAATTTTGAAAGCCAATCAGGGGTGTTTTGGTCATTTCACAATGAAAACTAACAGTGTTGAGTTAAAATTAAACATAGTGAAACTAAAATGTTCTTATCTACGGTTAAGCGAGACATATTTTAGTCGACTATAGTTAAGTGAAAAAGATGTAGTCGTAACCGTAGCAAAATGAGATTATCCCTTAATGCAATGACATGCATAACCGTAAAAGCACCCTTGGTTTGTAATAATAAACAAAATTTCAACTGCAAACACAATTAATTCGGAATCACTAATGATCTCTGGCTAGAGCTGACCCTTTTTGCAAGAAGAGAATTATGATAAATTTTCGAATCATGAAATGTGAGCGTACAAAAGGATAATCTAATTTGAATGAACAGAAACCTGCGTAGAATCGAATTGAAAGGGCAAAATTGGAAGTTCGTGCATCGTGCTACCTCAGAATTTCTTACTTTCGGTGTTACTTATGGTAGAGGTTTTCAAGCAAATACTTTACATGTGGTGTAGCATTCACTGGCATCGCGCAGTTCTTCTGTCTCTGCACTCGAATAGATATGAATTCGTCAAAATAATCAATTTTTATAGGTACTACTGTTAAGAGAACCTAAATCTAAATAAGGATAATTGCAAAAACGTGTTGTGAACTTATTTATTTTTTCGCAAAATGGGCATGCTTTTTTCTTTTCAAAATGACAAACCTGCCCTTTTAAATAAAAATAGAAAATGTTTTTTTAAAAATAAATAGAAACAAAACAAGAGCTACATCTTCTTAGGCGAGGGGCACCATTTATCTACTCCGGCAAGTTAGACTTAACTTTTTTTTAATTATAAGGGCAATTTCGTCGTTTTGAAAACAACAAAACAAGAACATTCACAAGACTTTTTGCAACTATTGTAGTACACGTACACTCCTTGCAAAAGTGTCATAGTACCAATGTTCTAAAAACGCTAGGAGCATTTTTTTTTTGTGATAAATTGAGGAAACTTTATTGCAAGAAAAGAGGTACAATAAAGACAATAAAAGACTAAAAAATAAGCAAACTACCAAGAAATTAAAGAGCTACCCAGAAACAATGCAAAAGAACAGGAGCCAACCCCGAAGAGGAAACTATAACAAAACAGAAAGCCTAAAGAGAAAGAACAAATTGCTGAGCCAGCCACCCGAGAACATAAAGGAGATTAGCTGAGTTGATGAAGAAAGGTTCCTGGTGACTATCTTAGCGGCGACGAATTCCAAGCCTGAATTGCTTGCTAGAGCTTTCCTCTATCCGCATTGTGGGTGAGATGAATAGAAAGGCTCAGATGCTTGATCTTGAGAAAAATGCTAGGAGCTAATTGGGCGGAGAGGGCCTTCTAGAGACTAATTGGGGATTAGTTGGGAATTAATCGGAAATTAGCATAAGATTATTTGGGGACTAGTCAGGGATTAATCAAGGACTAATCGGACAAGTCAGAGATATTTAGAACAGTGCATAGTACATTGCATGTTTTTGCAATTATCCTACCCATATAAAGCGGTAAGCAAGCTGAAACATGGACAAATATACCTTATAGGAGACGAAGACAATCTTGTTGTTGTCCTCAGCAAAATTGGTCAGTTCACACTCTTTTACCTATTGACGGAGAATTTTCCCTTATACTCCACCGGTAAAGAGTTTGTGTCGAGAGGGATGGTGTCATTTGGCGTCGTTGCTTTGCGTTTGAGTCTGTAGTACGCGCGGAGAGTGATTGGAAGACTTTGTTTTCTCAGTTTCGGCTTTGAGCGCTTTCTTCATCTCAAGCTCCTGCTGCTTGCAGTTGTCTTCGTGTGCTCGGTTAAACATTCTCACAAAGTTCAGCAGAGTAGAGATAACTGTAGCAAAATTTCAGACACGATAGATCAGTCAGCAACAACAAACCACAATTTTATCGTCAAATTTAAGATGAATGTAATGTAATCATGAAACCATCAAAACTTTAAGGTCGTCATCGTCTACCAGTGTTGTCAAAATTGGCCAAGTCAGCCGTCTGGGCGAGGATTTTTACAACACCAACCCAATTTTATGTAATCGGTTGGTTTAAGTCGACTAGGCGAATTAAGTCGGATCTAGGCAGATTCAGGCAATTATTTTAAAAAAAATAATTTAGAAATTGAAAATGAAAAATAATTTATACTAATGGGTACTTTTATTGACATATTTATTTTTTCAGTATATAAATGTAACAAATATTAAAATATTTATACTTTATATCTTAAATATTTATCTATATAATATTATTAATGTTTTATTTGTATATGTATATTAATTTATTTAATAAAAAAATAATATATAAAAATAGAAATCCAATTAATCCCCAGAGGTTCTGTTTGCACGAGTAGCACCTAGCGACTTTTAAAACATTGTCGTCTACACATACACAAAAAGCGGCCCAATGCTTATCAGCAAAAAGAGTATTGATATGAAGAAAAATACATAGAAGTAGAGGGAAAGGTACAAGAAACACGAGAATACAAGACAAGCCCACTATATCACTACAATAAAAGTAACCCGTCAAAGTGAGTTCTACACTCTGGAAAGAGAGGCCGGACTCTGGAGCAGAGGTGCCAAGCTCCAAAGGAGAAAAGCTTGTTGGGCGCTCTTTAGAGTCCCTTCCTCTTTATTTGTGAGTATTTTCATAATTTTTAAGAGTTCGATTTTATTGTTAATGACTTAATGTATGCGAGTTTCATTTTGTTTTTCTTTGCCCTTTATATTACAAAACAACAATACTTTTTTAGATTTTGACATCATATGTTATACCTAAATATATGTTGAACTCATTTGACAAATCAAATATAGTCAGAAGCAAGTAACACAGACACAACTCTACTTTAAATATCTGGAGGCATAATAATAGCTGCTGAACAGAATTTTTTTTATAAAATTGGTTATGAGTTGCTCAGCTCATTAAAAAAATATGAAACCTCATAACCAATTGGAACCTAAAGACAAGTATCAAAGTCACTAGATTTACTAGTGAAAGAGAGAAATTCAGCCATTTTGTTGATTTGGCCTCAAAGTCGAGTTTAGGATCAATTTCAGTGTATTCAACGGAACCTAGTTTAAAGCACCATGAACTACCTGGGTATTCAAGAGAACTTTGAATATCTCATAACCTATATGATGTTTAGGCAAAAAAAAATGAAGTAACATTGTAGTAACTAGTAAGCGCATGGATGTTTCACGGTTTGGCCATACCCACTTAATTCAGCAACGGATTATACAAAAAATTACCTTGTTCAAATGGGCAGCGAGCTGGATCCTCTCCAAAATAAAGAATCAATGCATCGACATTTCTACCCTGTAGAAAAAAACAAGCACAGTCTCGTTTGTGAAGATAAAAAGAAACTTAAATTAATACTTTCAAAGTAATAACTTACCACCCCGGAATATAATGATGCCAAACTCCTTACTTCAGCTTCAGCATAACAAAGAAACTCCTTTAAAATCTGCACAACAATATGCGAAGCTTAAAAGCTTTGTAATTAGGGAAGCAAGGAAACATAAAAGATCTTCCGAGATTCAAAACAGCTGTTCTATTTGAACATTTGCAAGCATTTAGGATTAATTTATTAGTTTTTGAATTATTCCCATGAGTCGTTGGTGTAAAACTCATGTGATCATTGCCAACTCATCAAAAGAAAATTATTGGTAACAGAAACATGGGATAATTAAAAAAAAGTGTGCTTCGTTATGCCAACAAGACGTGTGAATTTTGCTTTGTCTTGCAAAATGTATGTCTTTTTTTTAAATGACGAAACTGCCCCTCAAATTAGAAATTAAAAAGACTAACTATTTTTCTAAATATAATTTTGTAGTTAAAAATTTATCAACATTTAGGATTACTTTTTGAATTATTACCATGAGTCATTGTTGAACTCAGGTGATCATTACTAACTCATCAAAAGAATATTATTCTCTCATGAAAAAGGTAAAGCCGACCCTTAAATTTGGCATATAATTTTAGCATGGTGGAAAATTCAATTAGGACAGTATAGTAGCACACGACTAGCTAAAATAGATATACAAATCCAAAGCATGAGGTTGTAATATACCTTGCGAAAATTTTCAGAAATAGGGCCATCATTTTCAGACTGGCACAGTTCTTGTACAACTTTCTCCAAACCTTTGCTTATGGCTTGCATTTCCTCGGCCAAAAATTTCAATTGTACCTGTAGGAAGCCACGCGATTCATTAAAGAGAAATAAATTTACATCAATGTACTTACAAAATTCTCACAAAATACTGGAAATGCTACTACCTTTGCTGCACATTCCAAACTGGCAGTGTCTTTCGAGAAATCTATAAGTTCCGGTTGTTTCTCATTGATCACCTACATTTTATCAAAGTTGAAAATGAAGATTTAAAAGAACAAAATTTAGCCACACAATCAGAGATATAAGCCCAAAGCGTTATGATGTGAGATGATCATACAGACATAACAATTTAGAGAACCCGCTAGCAATGCCAAAACAATAAATCAAAATGACGCAACCAGCAAGCAGTAAGAATGTTCTAAAAATCCCCGACTTGACCGATTAATCTCCAATTAGTTCCCGGTTAATCCTCTATAATTCCCAATTTATCCTTCAATCTGATTTATTTTCCGATTAATCCCCAAAAGGGCATATCCACCTGACTAGTGCCTAGTGTTTTTTAGAACATTGAGTAAGAGCATAAGCCACATCCATAATATTACAAAAATTTACCCCCATACCAGCCCAATATTGCAAGTTTGGTGTATCCATACGCTACAAGACTACCCATCATCCTCTGCCATATGGTTGTCTGATTTTCTCATTATATTTCCCTTCAATTGATAGACAAAATCAGACAACAGTCGGTTGCTCAGTTTGTAATCATATAAGTGGTAGAATGTGTAGATTCAAAAATAAATTATCTTCTGGGAAGGTAGAGAATCAGTATATTCTCACCCTTCACAGACAATATTTATTTGCATTCTACAACAATACCAACATGAAACTGTAACATTGTGCTTGCAATTTCGAATAGAAGAGAACACCCCCTGCCAGTGGCCAACTTACCTTGCATAGATAATGCATGAGAGTCATCTTGCTATTCCTTAATGAACGTGTATCGGTGAGTTTAAGAAGACTATCCAATCTGAACCCGACGGCAGATCCTAAAACAAGAACAAAATATGGAGCTCAAAAAAGCAGAATAGTAAAAAAAAACTATAGCAGATTTAACACAACAAATTCCACAAACATACACATGTACAAGTTTCCTTATGAGTATTTCATACTAAACAGAAAACAGCACAATTGTTACTACTGAAAAACAAAACCAAGTACAAAAAATGACAGGAAAAAGTATACATAAATGCATAATTTTTAGTTGCAAGTAATACACGCTAAACATAAGTCACGACTCAATGCATAAAAAACTAAAAACAACATCCACAGCACCGACTTACAAAATTCAACGACAAAGATAGACTAGCATACCATAGTACAGTCGGCACGCCGCTGACAAATAACTAGAACGACAGAAATCATTTGCATATATTTAAGTCAGCTTTCAAAGTGTAAACATTCACCAGCAATTCACATGAATAATTTAATATTCATCTAAATTCTGTGCTATTTTTAATAACTGATTATCTTACCTGTACAATTACTACCAAACTTGGCTATATACAATTATCAAGGAACATTTAGGTAAGGTATCATGCCATTCAAATTCATCTCACCCCTAGCAGTGCCTTGGTTCAGAGCATTGCCTAATGTCAGAATCGTCTGCATGATGCTCTTCAATTTAGCAGAACTCCTGACCTGAGAAAACATTGTGTAAATATATACAAGATGCAAGTGAGGAAAGTCAGTTGAAAAGATGCAAAAGTTGAAATCATTTCTTCAACCAAATAGAGAAAGAAACTTGCCTCTTCTGTTGCAGAGTTGATGACACTGAGACTACTTCTAAGGTCAGAAACCTACTTAGTAAGCCAACAAGGTTACGTTAGCCTTTGGCATAAAAGATGAATCCTTGCACAAGCAGATGCACAATCTTCTTACCTGGCTCTTAAACTGTATTTTGAATGCAAAGACTCTGAGTTTTGATTCTACCCGTGGAACTTTCATCAACTCTAAGAAGAACTGTCATGAAGATTTAGAAAGCCTATTAATCCAAAACTAATACCATAGATAAAACACATCAAACAAGTATCTTTTGTCTAAATCAAACGACTATGAACAACTGACTAAAACATGTTACTCTATCAGAAATTTTGGGCCCCACATATAATGAAGCAGACAAGAGAACCACAAATACTAAATTTCTGTCAATCAACATTAGACATCAATTAGTAACTATTCAACTCGTCCAGAGAGAAACATCGAAATAAATATGATATGGATTCCAACAGACCTGTTCACATTTTCCCAACTTATCCAGGTCTCCTGTGTATCCCTGAGCATCGAAACATATCGAAACATAAATTATAAGAATCTTGGAAGGAAAATGTGGTTACATTATATCATCTTTACATACCCTTTGCTGGCATCTAGGGTTCAAAAGATTTTGACAAAAACTAAAATAACATAAAGGGGAATGTGTATTGTACAAAAAACTGTTTAGAGATGCTCCAGAAACGGAGCCATATATATTTCTGATTCTTTCTTTCCACTCTGCACTATGTCTCATTCTCCAAAGTTCCCATACATAAATGGTGTGTATGCACTTACATCATGTTCAATGCAAAGAGTCAAAAAGAATTAATTACTGATGCTTCACCACCTTTAGTTGTTCCATCTCCTCTTTTGTTGGACAGAACTTTATCAGGTTATCAACCTGATCGTCATCTAGCGAAGAATCTTCCAAAGCTAACACAGAATTCTGCCAATATCCACAAGGAATAGTTTATATAAATAAGTAATTATCATCTCACTATTGTGTGACTGAAACCACATAATGTCCAAGCTTGAAATAAAAGAAGTTATTTGATTGCTGGACATATCTAATTGTAAAGATAGAAAAGATGTCAACCTTCTAGTAAGAAGAAAAAACAATAACAAAACTGACACATGCAGACACTATTATAATATCATCAAATTGCAATATTTATATTAGTTAGAGGGTATGTGCAATGACCGACCAGCTATATGCTATTTGAATTTGAAAGACAAGTTATAGGGCAGAGTTGCACACTTCCACTTGATAAACCTGACAACGGTATTGAGGTAAAACTTATCCTTAGACTAGACAATTATATCCATATATTAGAAAAGAAAAGGGTTCCATAAAATGAAAATATTGTGACAAATTGATGGATTTTTAAGAGAAAAACAGGACCCATTTGACATTTTAAGTATGTTCCAAACCTAAGCACGTGACTGATTCAACAGTCTGTAAAAGCATATGTAGATAAGCATGAATAGGCAGTGCTTATAGAAAACACAAAATAGTTTCTGTAGTGTAAATCATTCTGCACAGATATAGTTGTACACAAAAGTAGAAATTATATGCAGTCTACAAATTGATAAATGCTTTACAATTAAACGAATATTTGAATAATCAAATTAAAGTTCCTCAATGCTGAGGTATCATTGATGAAAATGGAACGCAGTGACCATTTTGATTGTCTTACAAAAAAAAGCTTCCATTTGAAATATTGAAGGGAATCGAAATGAAAGGGATGTAGTTACAGCACACTTGTATGCATAAGAGGCATATGCAAGGAATTTGTAATGTATGAGCAGGTCCATAATACCATTACAATTAGTTGAATACATTACTGAAATGTGAGTGAAAATAGGCTTGAATGTCATTTAGCTCACCATTAACTCATGCAATGGCACTTTCACCTTTGACAACATAATTTCACAATTATAGGCCCGTCTGAGATCAACCTGCATGATGTGATCATATTAGAAGCATGATGTTCATATGTTTGATAACCATAAAAAATACAAAATCAAAGAAACAGACAGTCATAAAATAAATCTATATTTCTAGTTCCCCAAGGTGCTTAATATTTACATTATATTAATTCAGAGAATTATTTCTCTTAATGAGACAACCAAATGAAGGTTGAAGCAACTCAGCCCTACAGTTTAGATACTTCGTTATAACTATACCTAAACTGCACAAAAGCTACAAGAAATCACAGGAATCTTTGGTTAACAAAGATAAGTCAGCCTTCAAGAAGGATTTTTAATAGATGCAACTGGAGTGCCATAGTCCAAACGATCTTCAAAGGGATAGATGTAATTTTTCAGTGAAAACCATCTTCAACAAGAAAATATATAATTATCTGAAAATGCCCTTCAAGAAAAATACTTTATTTTCAGGCATTTGGTTGTCATCCCAACATATTTTCTAAGGTTGCTTCTGAAAACTGTGAAGAAAACTTAACGTGTTCCATCAACTTATACATGAATTACTTTTTTACTTCACATGATTATGGAAAACTTAACATGTATAACGTATATGCAAAAAAAAAAAATTACTTTTTTCCAAACATCTACTAATATCAAAAGCCATAGTTGTTAGGAGTCTTGCGATTGAATTATACATATCAATGAAAATTTAATTTCAACCAAAAAACACGCAGACCTTTAATTAAGATGTATTTAATAGTTACTGGAAATTCGACTAGAAGTCAAAAGATACTGCCTTGTCAAGATCATTAAAGTGATGGAATATTAGCTTCTGTGGTCTGTAAAGTCCAGTTAGCCAGTTGAGTGTTGTCCCCACTGAAGTTAGTTTTAGTTCAAGAAATATACTCTAGAAAGAAGTAAATAAGAAAGGTTAGAAACTCAGTTGGGGTAGCATGTTGTTCCTAAGCATTTTCTAGGCGCTATATGGTTAAGATGAATATTTGTCAGAATTTTCCAACAAAGCAAAAATAGCATCATTATGTTTTTTTGATCAGAAGATAGCATCATTATGTACCAAGTAAAATGAGATGCTATAGAAGACATCGAGTTTCTATAATCTTACATGCAAGAAGTGTCCTGACAGGGATATTTTCATGATAACAAAGACAACTGAAATTAGATATATATGTTCACCAGTTCACGGATCAAGAAATGGATGGCACAATTATATATAAAGCATCACTAAGAACCAAGAAGTAAATTACCAGTTGAACTTTTTCAGATTTAGGCGCCTGCTTCACACGTGGAGGTCCCTTTCCTCCCTTATCTACATTTGGAAGAGCCGCGGAGAAAAGATTCTCCAGCTCTGAAATGTCAATTTCTGGAGCTCTAGGTATGACGTGAAATGAAATAAAACCTATGAGACTTAAAGGGTAGCAAATGCATGATCAAATAACATTTCACATTTTCTTATCAGACACATACTTAGCAGCTTTTTTTTGCGCCTCGGCCCATAAACTTCCCTGCACGGCTCTTGTTAGCTTCAGCCAATGCAATGGCTTGAGCTTCTTGCTCTGATTGTTCTTTAAATTCATAGATCGTGACAAACGTCCTTTAGGGGGAGCAGCACCAGGTGGTGGAGGAGCACCACCAGGTGGCGGAGGAGCACCACCGGGTGGCGGAGGAGGAGCACCACCAGGTGGCGGCGGAGGAGCACCAGGACAAGGTGGTGGTGGGGGAGCACCTGAATTCCCATTACCCAAAGGAGCAGGAGGTGGTGGTGGCGGCACTGAAGACTGAGCAGGACTGGCAGCCTGATTGGAACTTAAAGGAGGAGGAGGAGGTGGACGAGGCCCAACACTGACCGAAACTTCCTTTAAAGTTACTGTAGGAGGAGGTGGTGGTAGAGCGGGTGGACTTTGTCCAACTCCACCGGAAACCTGAGGATGTGATGGGGAGGGGTGGGCTACAGCTCCAGCAACTGAATCATCCTCTGAGGGGGGCATGGAAGGTGGTGGTGGTGGTGTGGGAGGAGTTAAAGGAGAAGGACGAGGTTGAACTGATAAACCGGTTGCATCTAAAGATGGAGAAGTCAGAGTTGACGAACCAACCGTGGGGACTGGAGGTGAAGTTTTTTGAGCTACTGCAGGGGTTGGAGTTGATGAAGCGGCTACAGGACCTGAAGGAGGTGGAGTTGGTGAAGCCTTTGCTGGGGTAGTAGGAATTGGAGGTGGTGAAGTTGACGAAGTCACAGCAGTTGGGGAGCTGACCTTAGAAGATTCAGTTCGATCTACTGAATTGGGCTTGGTCTCTTTTCTACTGGAAGAATGAGCTGGCTCTGAAGAGACAGTAGCTGTAGCAGAAGCCGATGAAGGTGGCGAAGGGGAAGATTGTGAAGGTGTTGGTGGTGAACTAGGATCACTTCTGGCTTCCAGAGTATCATATACCCATGAAACTGCCTGAGCAAAAGCAGCAGCCTCCAGAGGAGTGGCTTCTGCACTATCACGTTGACCAGGTGAATGAGGTGAAATGTGGAGAATTTGGGGCTTATTCTCAGTACTGACAGCTGAACGTGGAGATGATTTCAATGTGGCCATCTCCTGAAGATTTCTAGGACTTATTGAGTGTGATCTTTTATGCAATGAGGCATTAAATATTGGACTCCCATGAGAGCTGTGATCCGAGTTTTCATGGGCAGCACCAAATTGCTGGAGTACATTTAGAGCAGCATCTGATTTCGGATCTGACCAGTCAACATGGCTAAACATCTCCTGAACCTTGGCAAATGCTTCCACTGGAATACCGTCCTTCGCTTCGATGGAAGGGAAATTCACCTCAGTAACAGAAGCAGCAGTATCCATGTCTGACAAGAGAATCTTGATAGAAATGGTAAACAAAGAAAGAACTCCAATTAGAGGGGGTAAGAGATGCAAAGAAACTAAAAAAAACTACAACAATATAGTACCTCTGCTCTGAATTCCTCGGGAAATTGATCCTTGGCATCCCACAACATGTCAATTTCATCACAGTTGAGCATTAAAATGTTTGACCTTATAAAAGCCGTATTAAACATGACTCTGAACATCAGCTTTTCATGCTCCATGTCTTCACTCAAGCTAATACATTCAACTACAATATCGCCTTGGATATGGCAATTGATGTCAATCTTCACCAGTTCACATTCTGCCTGCAACAATTTGTCAAGTGATTTTGGAGATGAAACAATTAAAGATTGGACTAACTTACTGACAAATATATAAACAACCCCCTCATCAACTTTTAAGTCCTAAGATTCAGCTCAACTTGGGCAGATTAACAAAGCTAACAATCAAAATTCCCAGGAGACCTAGTTCATGGATCAACCACCAGGTCCTCCCACAACAGTCACCCTCATAATGTGAAATGATTATAATGATGATCTTTCACAGGGAACCAAGAAGGGCTCAGGCTATGACCATACCTTTATTTAACTATGATCATGACTTTCAGCACCTTTTTATGTGCACAGTTCCCTCTCAAGATTCCAATCCACTCACTTAAATATGATCTTGACAACCAGGTTTTTTTAACGAAAGGTGTATCATGAGATCCGATATTTGATATATACACAATATTCACCGCACCCAAAAATGCCATTGGTTAGTAGTCACAAATGACCACACTATTCTACCTAAAGTTCTGGTTGAGGTTCCTTTTAAAGTTTTTATTGGAGCAAAGTTGGATACAAAAGGTTCAAGCTGAAGCTTGAACTCCAAAAAATATTTCATTTGTTCAATTCAAAGAACATGTAATAAGACTTGTCAGCAACAAGCAACTATGAAATTATACGATGGATTGACAGGAAATTTTAGGATATAATGCTACCTGCTTGTAAGCTCGAATAGTCTTACTCCTTTTTGGAGTAGAGTACAAGACTTTGGGAGACTTGTCAGCAACAAGCAAAGGATCTGGTCCATGTATCCGAAACATCGGACGGCATCCCCCCTCTCCATCAAAATTAGGAATGAATCTCATAATGACACAATCCAAGTTGAGTCCTTGATCCACTGGAGGCCACTCAGCGGCCACATTTCTCCTTGAGACATACTGTAGATACCTCAGTTGAGAAGGGACTGGATTTAAAGGAGACAGTGAGTGTAACAATTCACGTGGAGCCTGCTTGTATATCATCTCTAAGGTCTTCTGCTCGCCACTGTACTGCTTTGTGTAAATCAAAAGTGCACCGAGCATGAAAGCCAAAACTGGCCAAACACCCTTTTGACAATGCATTAACAGCAAATTGTCCTGGCCAATTGAGAGCCAGCTCTCACACGACCTCAGATAGTGGTGAAGCACCTCCATTGGGAGTACAGGGCAACCTTCAAATTGTCTCGGATAGTCCATTGTGGTCATATCATACTTAGACAAGATGTCAGTCAGAACACTTGCTGCATTAGCCTCGTGAAAATTGAAGGCTAAAAATGATGCATCTGGGAAGTGATCTCGAAGTTGACCAACTACTCCTTGCATATATGTCTTGAAGTTATCCTCTTCCCATGCATCCGTAGTAAAGCAGCAATCAAAAACTGTATAAAGATACAACATAAACACCGTTCGTGAGAACAAAAGAACAGAAAAAGGCATCAGCAGATGTTTACCATACAAACATAAGTACAAAACAGATTGTTTTCACATAATTTCACATCAAAACCCAGGATTTCCAAGAAGATATCCCATATTTGAAATTTCTCTCCATGAGGTTTGTAGGACTAAGACTATCACATTTTACCACTTGTGTTAGAACATGCATTTCATGTTTTTTTACACATATCACATTTCAGCTTGAGCACCATAAAATATCATTTAACTGCAATCACTAACTGCATGTCCAAAGAAAATAACCACACAATCTTTGAATGTAAATTTGGGGAGGTGGAGTCCCCATTTCGCCATAGTTCATAGTTTCATTAGCAGTAGAAATTAAAATTGTTCAAAATGAAGACAGTAATTATGAATTTATGGCAGTAATGTCAAGCAACCAACCATTCTATTCCACAGCATGGCAGACAAAAACATGTACTTATCAGTTTTTTTTTCGTAAAAACCAAAATACCCTCATCACCTAAAAGTAGAATTTTGGTTGAATAAATGGAACTAATCCCATTTCCTCATACCTACTGGTTACACATTCAAATCATTAGGAGTTCAACAAAAAATATCCAAGTGTTCCAAGCAATGTTGTAAAAATCCAGACTTGTCCAATTAATCCCCGGCTAATTCCCTATTAGTCCCTAAAAGACCTTCTCCGACCCACTAGCGCCTGACATTTTTTACAACACTGATTCCAAGAGATACTACTAAACTAGCATTGTAAACATTCTCATTTCCAAAGTTCATAATATGACCACTGATTCAGAACCCAGGCTCAATTTCCTCTCCCACAATCACTCCCTTTATTTTCTCAACCAGTCAACAGAAATCACAAATTTCACAGAATGTAAAGCCTTTTTTTCTGAATAATCATCACATTGAACACAATAGTTACAACCCAATAATGAAAACATGCAAATGGAGATAGAGAAGTACCATAACATCGCTCACAAATCTCGAGAAGCCCATCAGGCGGTTTCCGATAAAACAATTTGCGAAGCAACGCCATGTCTCCGAATCAATCTTCCAAATCCCAAACAATCACTCAAATCAGAAACCCTACGATTCCAAAACACCCGATCACGAATGCAGAATCGAAACAGTTACGAATTAGCTATCAACAAACTGTTTCTCTCCCGTTGATGTGATTTGGAAGAAATCGATCAAAACATTTTTCTGGGTTTGGATTCTGAGCACTCGCTTGTCGCTTGCTAGAGGCAATGTTTGCGATAGCTGTCTATGCGCACTTTTGCAGTACCTCGACCCCTTTACGTGGACGCCATAACCAAGTATTGGCTCATTTCTCTCCAGGTAATATGGTAATTCATGCTTCGTATCTGTCCATTTCTATAATGTTTTTATACATTTTAATTTCTAATCACTGTGGAGTGCAGGTGTATACAGGCCGAATTGAATGGCAAATTGGGTTCGATTTGGTTCGTAAAAAAAATGTTTGGTTTGAATTTGGCTCAGACTCGAATAAACTTATTTAATTAAACTCAAGCTCAAACTCGATTAAATAAAATAAACAAGCTCAAGCTCGACTCAAATCGCTTAATTTTTCATTCGGGTATTTATTAAAATTTAAAATTGATATATATATAGTTAAATACTAAACGAGCAAAATCAAGATCAGCTAGACTCGAATTCTAATTTTTTTACAAATATTTATTAAGAGGTATACAATGTATTAATTAAATAATAACTGAGTCAGCTCACGACCCTATCGAGTCTTGAAATGTCAAGGTCAAGCTCGAGCTCAACTCGTTTATTATGTATGCCCAAACTTCAACTCGAATTAGACTCGAACTTGATTTTAACGAGTCTGAACCGAATATTTAACAAATCGAGCTCGAACGGCTTGACTCATATCGCTAAATTTTCAATACAAATATTTATCAAAATTTAAAACTAAAATTAATTAAATAAAACTCGATATTGGCTCAACTTAATTCAGCACATCTAATTTCATTACAAATATTTATTTATTAAAATATAAAAAAATATACTAAATTAATATTAAACGAACCGTCTCGCGAGTCTATTGAATCTTAAAAGATCATGCTCAGCTCCTTTATCAAACAAGCCTAAGTTTAAGCTCGAATTTGAGTTGAGCTCAATCCCAATATTTAACGAAATGAGTGGAGTGTCTAGTTAAAGTTAATTACTCCGTAAAAATATATTTACAAAATAACGTGCTGTTATTTCTGGAAATCCAAAAATCGAACAAGCTCATAGCTAAAACAATAGAACTACGACGATCAACGAAAATGGAAGATTTCAGATCAGAGACCTACTTGAATCAGAACCAGAAAGAACCAAATCTTGCTCGGCTTCTCCTTCAAATCGACCGTTGTACCTCCCATTTCCTCTCGATCTCTCCGCGATCTTCAATTTCTCCTCGGAGAAACGCGACGCGCAGATCAGAGATCGACGCCATCAGAGCTCGCTCTGCAACTTCGGTTTCTCAGCGATGATCGGAGATTCCGAACCAGTTAGTGCTTCGCTTTCTCTACACCTTCGCATTTGAATCTCCGGCTCCGATCTCTCCTCGGAGAAACGCGGTGCAGCAGGTTCACAACTGTAAATTCCTAGATCCGTTTGGGGAATGGTATCGATTAGTGTTTGGGAGTGATATATTCAGCCTTAATCGCCTGACCGACGCCATTGGAGCTTCAGAGCTTGCTCTGCAACTCCGATTTCTCGGCGATGACCGGAGATTCAGAACCTGTTGTTGGCTCGAAACGACGCTACTCTCGTCTTCTATTTATACACGGGACATTTTCGTCTTTTCGTGTGTGAGAGCACTGAATGGTGAATTGTATAAGTTCGTTTTTGGAGGGAGCCCAAAATTTTCGCGGGTGCATTTTGAAAATAATAGTAATTACAAAATGACACATGCCATCAATTTGAGTGCATTTTAAGTCCTCGAACTTTTACAACCTAATCAACTTGATCCTCGACTTGGGAAATTCTACCATTTCAGTCCCTTAATTAGTGGATTTTCGTTTATCCTTTGGCACGAGTAATTCATTATTCTCAAATGTTTTCCATCATATGTCCAATGTTGTAAAAGTTGTTAAGCGTTAGTCAATCAAATATATATTTCATAATGAATCAATGACTAATTGAAGATTAATTGAATTATATCATATAAAAATATTATATATGTGTAAATATTTTATTTTTTGAACTTTTTATTGCATTCATATACTTAAAATATCAATTGCATAAATTATTATAGTTTTAGGTATTTTTCTAATTACATTTTATGAATTTATTTTTTAAAACACAGTTGCCTAAACCTGTCTGATCGACTTAAACTAACCAACTGCATATACTCGATATCGTAAAAAATATCCTCTAAGCCAATTCTTATAACACTCATTTTATCCCATCTCATTTGTGTAATGTTGCATATAAGCAGTATTGTATAAAACGTATGTGCTAGTCGGGAACTAATCAAAAAATAAATCAGATTAAAATATTCATCAAAAATTATATAGGATTAATCTGAAAAGTCGAGAATTTTTACGACATTGCATATAAATAATATGGGATTACTCGTCTAAAAACCACTATTGTGGTGCCAAATAAGAACACATATAAATCGTTGAATTAACCAAATATAGGCATAGGATTAAACGCTAATTTGATGAAAAATACACAATTTTAGTTAATTAATAATGACGCATTTTAATCTCGATCCTTCATTTTACAAATTCAAAGGCTGAGACGAGATGTGATTTTTACCTCAATAACCCTCTGAATTATACGATGACTTCATCCCACGTAAATACATGTATGTATATGCATGCAAAACATTATTTTCAATTACAAAACAATTATTCCACATACATAAATGCCATATGCGCACATATTATTTATTTTCGATGTGTTTTGCTATTTTGTTTTGCGATAACAGAGGCAGTTCCTTGCAAGGCCTCGCCGAATCGTCCTCGATGACCTTGATCGACAAGTCTTCAATGTCCTTTTGGCTCGAACGATGAAGCTGTCGCTTTGTTACTTGGTACAGAATTGGAGTCACGACGAGCATTGCTGCTGCCACAATTACCATGGCAATGACTTCTTTCGAATTCAGGTGGTGACGCTTCTTTTGTGTGTCGGATCCATATGACAACTCTGAACACAAAATGCAACATTTAGTGATATTTTGGGGTTTTTACCTATTAGTTTGTGTTTTTAGATGAATCTGACTATGATATGATATTTTTTTGTAGAGTGCCGCGTAACGTGAATTGTTTTAAAATTGTGAGGATTTCACACGTGAGCTCATGTCTCGCATCAGAAATGATACGAGATATAAGGGGAGTTTATATAC
>JAYMTP010003101.1:0-17775 GCA_036897365.1 Geranium brycei | reverse complement strand
ACGATAACCCGAGGACGACCTCAGCTGGGTTCGATCCGGAGGCGCTCGAGCGGGGCGTTAAGGCCCTGAAGGAGATCAAGGCTTCCGATCAACCTAAGAAGGTGATTTTTTTTAACATTGGTTGTGTTCAATTTTGTCTTTTTTTTGGGGTTTTCTTTGGGCTGAGGAAAGTTTAGGACTTGGGTTTTACTTGTTTTGATTAGTGACATGGAACCAATGCCAATTTTTTGGGGTAATTGATGTCCTGTATTTTCAACTTGTTTTTTTTGCAATTTTTGGTTTTGTGTGTTGTTGTTCATATTTTTACAGACCTCAGTTCCTTGCTTTCTCTGAGCATTTCTGTATGAGTTTCAAAATATTATTCACGGTTCTTGATTTATAACCATAAGAAGGTGGCCTCTTTGTGATTTTTATAGCATTGGGTTGTGCTTATTTTCTGGGATTTTTCTTTGGACTGAGGAAAGAATAGGACTTGGGTTTAATTGCCTTTTCTTAATGCAATGGAACCGATATCAATTTTTTGGGTACTATAGTTTAATTTGGCAAGTAAATGATGTTTATTGTCCTGTATTTTCACCATTTATTTTTATAAATTTTGTTCAAAGCTTGAGCTGTTGGAAATGATATCATTACAAAGTTCAGTTCTTTGCTTTCTATATGAATTTCTGTATGAGTTTGGTATTTGCTTTCTCTGAGCATTTCTATGTGAGTTTCGAATTAGTTCACCTTCCTGTTGTGCTTGAATGAGTCACGGGCTGACCTTAATTAGTGGTGGCTTCATGCAGGTGTTTGAGGTAGCGAAGAAGCGGGAGGAGACAAGGCAGGCAGAGTGGGCTGCAAAGGCTGCTGAATTCAAAGCAGTGCAAGCTCAAGCTGAATCTGTAAGATGATGTATCCATATGTGTCTCTCTCACGTCTGTTTTCTTTTTCACGCAATGCACATAGTATGTTTGGCATGGAAATATTTGCTTCCACTAAAACTTTCTTTTTATTACATATGTACCTATAATCAGCATCTTTGTTTATGCCACTAACATATCTTTTTCTATCTATGAAGTCTCCATTTAGGATCAGTCGATCACAATAATATAAATAGAAACCTGCTAATTTCAGCCTTTTCTACCGAAAGATATGTTTTTGTTTTGGGTTCTAAATAAGTTTCAAGGATCATTGTGTATCTTTGACTCTACGTACAATATATACATGGAGGGCCATGTGGCCAACTAGAGAACTAAGTGATAGAAGTTGAGCAAAGATCTGTTACTGAACTATATTATGCAGTTCTGGGCTAGGAAACCTGTATAGAGGATAAACACTGAGAGGTTGACACTAGGAAAGTTGGGCATGTGGTTAGGATAAACACTGAGGTTGATGCAGGTTCACTTTTGGAAAGTTATTCTACTAGTATTGTTACTGCTTCGTTTACTGGACAGATGCATCCTTTCTGTAATTTGTTAAAAAATGTGCCTCATCTGCTGTTTCTTTGATGTCTATTAGTGGTTATTGTTGTTTTGGTTAGCGTAATTTTAGGCAGGATAAATTCCAAGAAGTTCATTGCAGATGCTATTAGGATTGTCTTTAGTTTATTACCCATTAGTGTTGGGACCTGCAGATGCAAAGGTGATATGACTCATTGATAGATTATTGTTTGAACAGGAAAAATTTCTAAAGTCACAAACAAGAGTTACAATTCACAAACAATCTAACAAAATGACTTTTCTTTGCACCATTTAGATCTAAGATAATTGTAATTGGACTCAATGGTTTTGACTAAGTTGATTCTTGGACCTGTTGCTCGCATGACATGGGTTATTTGAGTACAATCACATGTTTCTGATTATTCTTTTGACACTTTCTTGTTTCGTTGTATTTGCTAATTGTGACTCATTCATGAATCATGATCTTTGGATCCTCCTTCCTTCTGCATTATAGACAATCCATTAAAAGCTTGGGTCATTAAAGCAAGTTTGTACTTTCCATTTGACGAGCCATTTGGTTAATGTTGAAAGCTTAGCAGTTTCAGTCTCTGGAAGGATGTGATCTGTATTTGTTGACAAGTTTTTAACTTTTGTTTTCGGTTTGCTCTAATTAGAAAGTACTTGTTGCCTTAAATTGCTTGTTAAAAATACGGCCTTCATTTACTATTCTACAAATGTGCTTAAAATTGCTTCACTGTTGTGTACTTGCTTTCCGATGTCACAGGGATTTTAAGTGGAACTGCATGGCACATGAATTGCCCTTGAATTATTTTGCTTTGTTTCCTGGCAGGAGAAACAAAGGGTAATATATGATGAGCAGAAAAAGCTTGCACAGCATAATGCTCAAGTGAAATCCCAAATGGCTCGTTATGAGGATGAATTGGCGAAAAAGCGGATGCAGGCATGCAATGTTTAACTTTTTGTGCAAAAAATTGCTAGTTGATGATGGAAAATATAATATTCTTCTGTTTTTAGGCTGAAAATGAACACCATAGAGCAAGGAATCAAGAGCTTGTGAGATTACAGGAAGAGTCATCAATTAGGCAGGAGCAAGCTCGACGGGCAACGGAAGAACAAATTCAAGCGCAACGCAGGCAAACTGAGAGGGAAAAGGCTGAGATAGAACGTGAAACTATCAGAGTCAGGGCTATAGCTGAAGCAGAAGGAAGAGCACATGAAGCAAAGCTAGCTGAAGATGTTAACAGACGAATCTTAATAGATCGTGCAAATGCAGAAAGGGAAAAGTGGGTTGCTGCCATAAACACAACCTTTGAGCATGTTGGAGGTATTAAGCTTATTAGTTGCACTCAAACTATCCACATGTGTTTTGGTTATGATTACATACTTGTACATTGAGGCCTTACTTTTTGTGGCAACATTGAGAAAAACCATGCATCTCACCGTCTCTCTCTATCTACTGCCTTTTATTTGGAGAAAGACAAACAGTAAAGGTGAAAGTTATTATTGACAAGTACATTGGATCATCACACCCTTAGGTGGTGGTGCTAGAAGCATCCAAGTTTTGCTTAGTATATGTGTGGATATACATATAAGTGGTCAATTGTCGTAATGAGTACTTGTTGGGTCATTGATGGCATTCGAAAGCTACTAAATGCATACTTGTAAACCATTTTGGGAATGCTTGTGTAATGCCAATAATTTAACATTATATCATCTACAGTATACAACCATGCTGCTGGTCTTGAGATTTTTTTTTCTTTCTTAAAAAACAATGGGTACGCCAACTGCATGTTTTTTTTTTCTGCAGGTGGTTTACGTGCAATTTTGACGGATCAGAATAAGTTGGTTGTAGCTGTTGGTGGGGTAACAGCACTTGCTGCTGGGGTTTACACAACAAGGTATATTCTAAAAAATTAGAAGACTTGAGTATAGTGCATGTTTTGCCTGTTTAAGTGATATCAGGTGTGCCCCCTTTGGATGCTATCTCATTGTCTAGGATCTTACTCTTACACGTGTTTACTTCTGTTATTTGATGTTTCTCTTTCTACCGTTTTTGTGTTTACTTTGTATGGAAACCTATTGGGTACACCAGTTTCAAAAAATAGAGTATGTGCATGATAAGAGCATGCCAAATTAAGTGTTATAAAAAATTATGTAATACAATTAATATTATGATGCATGCAATAAAATTAAATTATTCAGTAATTATATTTCTGGCTGATTCAATAATTATCGACCTTGTTGGTTTTCTTATTTATTTCTTCTTCCTTTTGCACCCATAAAAAACAAGTTTGCTGTTCTTTGACTAATTTTGCGCAAGAGGGTTAGTTATTTAACCTTTATGGCAATAGGTTCTCTTGGGTGTGGATAGAAACAGTTGAACTCATGTAGTAGCTGCCGTGATTATTTGTTTGCACTGGATTATTATTTCTTGGAATAAGGATCAATTATACAGCATCCCTTCACAGCATAATAGTGGTGTGGGTTTGCAACTACAATTTACAATATGCAAAAGTTGGATAAGTTTTCTTGTTGCAAATAAAGATCTTATGCTTTTATCGCTTCTATGATGCAGGGAAGGAGCAAGGGTTATTTGGGGTTACGTGGATAGAATATTAGGGCAACCATCTCTCATCAGAGAGTCCTCCAGAGGAAAATACCCTTGGTCTGGCTTGTTTTCTCGAGCTGTAAGCAATATATCGCGTAAGGGAACTGATTCAGAAACGGGAAAAGGATTTGGTGATGTTATTTTGCACCCTTCTCTCCAAAAAAGAATCGAACAACTCTCTTCTGCAACTGCCCATACAAAATCCCATCAGGCTCCATTCCGAAACATGCTATTTTATGGCCCTCCAGGAACTGGGAAAACAATGGCTGCTAGAGAGTTAGCGCGAAAATCAGTAGGAAATCTTATTTAGTAAATTAAATCATACACGTTGTCTTTTCCTCTTTGTTCTAACATTTTATCCTCTTGCTGTTAGGGGTTAGATTATGCACTGATGACGGGCGGGGATGTTGCTCCCTTGGGGTCCCAGGCCGTCACAAAAATTCACCAGTTATTTGATTGGTCCAAGAAGTCCAAAAAGGGTTTGCTGTTGTTCATCGATGAAGCAGATGCATTTTTGTGCGAGTAAGTGCTGATAACTAATTAATTAAATTTCTCATGCATGAATATTCAATACTTATGTCTAACTGATCAACATCACTATTAAAAGTCCATAATCAGTCTCAGAACATATGTACAATTTGGCAGCAACCTCTCAATTCCTTGGTATAATACTTTTGCAGGCGGAACAAAATATACATGAGTGAAGCTCAGAGAAGCGCCCTCAACGCTCTCCTTTTCCGCACCGGTGACCAGTCAAAGGACATTGTCCTCGCTCTCGCCACAAACCGCCCCGGTGATCTTGATTCAGCCGTTTCAGATCGTATAGACGAAGTTCTCGAATTCCCACTTCCCGGAGAAGAGGAGCGCCTCAAGCTGCTAAAGCTCTACCTGGACAAGTACATCGCTCAGGCTGGAGCGAGAAAACCCGGTCTGCTCAGCAATTTGTTGAAAAGGGAGCAGCAGAAGATCGAGATCAAGGGATTGACAGACGACGTCTTGAAGGAAGCTGCAGCCAAAACCGAAGGGTTCTCTGGAAGGGAGATAGCGAAAATGATGGCCAGCGTCCAGGCCGCCGTGTATGGGAGTCAGAATTGTGTCCTCGATTCAAGCCTGTTCCGTGAAGTGGTGGATTATAAAGTTGCCGAGCATCAACAGAGGAGGAAACTCGCCGGTGCAGATGGAGGCAGCGGTAAGAGCGGTCATTAGGTTTCTATAGTTTGGAGTTATTTTCATTACTTAATCCAATTCCAGGCAGCTAAAGAAATGTTGAGTATCAGAGTATTGTTGAGAATGGCTTGCATAGTTTTTCACAGCCATCTCATGTTGTCATATTATTTGCTCCTTGTTCAGGAGGATTTTGGTTAACTAGTGTTAGATTGGATTTGTATTTAAGCCCATATTACTCATGCATTGCCTTGGTCTTCAATGCTATTTGGTCCTTTCCCAGATATTTGAATTCTTGGGAGATAACCTTATCAAATCAATAAGAATTTATTTGTTATCCATGATCCATCTGCCTTATCGTTGGATTAATACTGTTCCCAAATATTATGTGTATCCACTCGGTAAGGTGTGTAAACGAGTTGAATTGAGTCTAATTTTATTGAGGTTTTGAATGTCTAAAACTTGAAAAAAATAATAAAGTTTGAGTTTAATTTGATTGCTTTAACTCATTTGGCTTTTGCCACATGTATTTATTAAAATTTTATATTTTAATCATATTACATTATACAAGAAGATTCATGAGTTTATTAAATATGTAGAAATGACTATGGGGTGAGTTGGAGAAATTTTTAAGAATTACATGTCCCTTACTTCGTCAAATTGGAATATCGAATCCCTGTTATGTTTTTAGTATTTTTCTTCTTTGTAGGAACGGTCACAAAGTGATTTTAAGACGGATTAGTAATTCTTATCCTATACTACGTCAGATTGAGTATACCCGTTCTCCGTCGAGTTCAAGAATTTTTGCATTTCTACGAATCTTTATAAGTTTGCCTCGAATTTACAAAATATGATTTGACCTATAACAAATCGAGCTCGTGTGACTAGTTAAACACTTGGCTAGTTTACGCCACCAAGCCCAATTTATAAGCCCGGAGAAGGTCACGCCAAATCCGACCATTGGCAAAACGGGTCAGCAAGCTCTAAGTACATAAAGGCATATCCAATTTCCGTATAAGTGGACACCTGGCGTAAAATGATTGGTAAAAAACCGATCGGTGACACAAACACATAGTTCCATAGAAGACCGAATTTTTACCCTTGTGAATAGAGTAGAGAGTATTGCACGAATTTGAAGGAGACAAGAAGAGAGCTTCGAGAAGTATAGGTACCTCTCTTTCTCATGAATCAATTCTATGTTATCATTGTTTTTTTGCAATTCAATCACTGTTCTATTTCCCATTGATTTTGGAAATCGTCGATTTTGAGCTTTAGTTGACAAAATTGGGTCACATCCCATATTTAACCCTTACTTTTGTCGGTTGAAATCATTGTTCTGATTTTATTTGAGGGAGTAGCAGCTAATGATCTTGATCTGATCTGGGTTTTTTTAAAAATCGTGTATTTTAAACCCACCCAACTTGTTTGGTAGCCGAGAAAATTTGGGAGTAATATGTTGACACTCGAATTCTATTGGAATCTCTGTGGGGCTGTAATGGTTGGGTTTTGGGATTTTAGGCTTTTATGTATATTTATGTTGCTACATTGAGATTCAGAGGAGTTTTATTTTTGGGAAAATGGCAAAAACATGCCCTATACTATCACACTTTTGCAAGAACATGCCCTTTACTTTGTTAATAGCAAAAAGGTGATGTGAACTTTGATTTTTTTTGCAAATGGTGCAAGATTATCAGATTCCAGGAGTGATTCTGAAAAAAAATGTTTTTTTTTCTTCTCTTGATTTAGTTGTGTTTGTAACAGAAGTTGGAGCAAAATGATGAGGCTGCAGACCTATGCCGGGGTCAGTGTGGTCGCGACTCTGGCAGTAATTTATCACGCCTTTAGTAGTAGGGAACAGTTTTATCCAGCCATGGTTCACCTATCCACCTCCAAGATCTGTTTGGTGCTTCTTCTGAACATGGGTCTGGTCATTATGTGCATTTTATGGCAGTTGATCAAACAGGTATTCCTTGGTTCTCTACGAGAAGCAGAGGTCGAGAGGTTGAATGAGCAATCTTGGAGGGAGGTCATGGAAATTCTCTTTGCTATCACTATATTTAGACAGGATTTCTCGGTTACGTTCCTTGCTATGGTTACGGCTCTCTTGTTAATCAAGGCATTGCATTGGTTGGCCCAGAAGAGGGTTGAATACATAGAGACTACTCCGTCTGTTCCCACGCTATCTCACATTAGGATAGTGTCTTTTCTAGGATTCCTTTTTCTTGTGGATAGTCTTTTCTTGTACAACTCAGTCAAGTACTTATTGGAAACTCGGCAGGCTTCAGTGTCCCTCTTCTTTGCATTTGAGTAAGTTGCTTGAACGGAAAGAGCTAAGAGTGTTGCTTTTCCCAGGAAAAAAATAGTCCTGGTTTTTTTAATCAGTTCTCTCTCTGGGTTGAAAATGCTTTTTTGTGGATGAATTTGCAGGACTAGTCTAGAGTGTAAATTTTACACCATTTTTTATTTATGCTTTTGAGGGTTATTGTAACTTGAAGGCTATAATATACAAAGATGTATCTGTGATGTTTGGGAGAAAGGGGGTGTTCAAAGAAGTTAATACTGAGCTGGTTTAAACTGATACATTAATACATCATTATATATATTTATTTTTGTTACTTTACCTATATGTATCTGCTGATTGTGGTCATGGTTGAAATTTTATGTATCAGGTACATGATTCTGGCCACGACGACAGTGTCTACATTTGTAAAATATGTTTTCTATGTTACCGATATGCTCATGGAAGGACAATGGGAAAAAAAGCCTGTCTACACCTTTTACTTGGAACTTATCCGCGACCTGCTTCACTTATCTATGTACCTGTGCTTCTTTCTTGTGATTTTTATGTAAGTGACTATTTACTCATCTTCTTGACATAAACATGTTTTGAAATCTGGACTGTTACTGATAAATTATAATATTTCTTTCCGATATTTGAAAGCATTAGTGGCAGGGAAGTTCACTAGAAAAAAGATCTTTCGTATAGTTAGACTAGTGCGGTGTAAGAAAAATAAGGGTCTTACTATGTTTCACTTCATTTGTCATTTTGTTTTTTTCCGAACGTATCCATGTTTCACTATGCAGGTGTGCCATGAGTTGAGTTATGGGCCTAGGCACCCAACTTCTTAAATTAGAATCAAATTTAATTGAGGGCTATCCTTTATCAAAGCTTGCCCTATGTCTTTGGTGTTGTCTGGCTTGTCCAAGCTGAAGCTCTGTTAATGTGATGCTTGGTGGTTAATTGGCCACATAAATCCGAGTCTTTGTAGCTTTTTCCAAGCTCAAAGTCTTGAAGCTGAGGCTCCTTGACCTTGTACTTGATGAGGGGTAGAGAGTTCTCTTGTTAGTTGTTAGTAGAGATGGCAAAAAGTAGGATAGTGAAGCTGAGCTTCATTTGTTGCTGTCTTTCTTACCTTCAAATTGACAGGTTTACATTCTAATGATCATCTGGGCCCCAAATTAATTATCTAATCTCCCCGAAAGAATTGGAAATAGAATTATTATTTTGAATTCTGTATTTTTGCCAAATAGCTATGTCCCAAACATCACGGAATCTTCATGTTGGTTATTTCCTTGTGGCAATCATGTTGGATTTATTTATTTATTTGTTTGTTTACACTTCATGCCATTTTTATGGTGAATTTCATGTAGTTCTGGAAGTTATCAAAATGTTATCATTGGTATTTTCAATTAATATTTTTGTTCTTGACTAGCTTTTGTCTGTGCATACGTATTTTGTTTCTATATCCTCATTTTCCCACTTAACCTTGTCTATATTTATCTTCACTGCTTTTGTTTAGTTGTATATAGTAATTTCCCTTCTATAGCATTGTTCTATATTTCATCATTTTCTCATTCTATTTCATTAACTTTTATGTTTGCTGCTTACAATTAGTTGCAAGTGATTGATTTCTTCTGTCTATTAGGAATTATGGCGTGCCTTTGCACCTAATACGGGAGCTTTACGAGACATTTAGGAACTTTAGGGTTCGTGTTGCTGATTATGTGCGTTATCGGAAAATTACTTCCAACATGAATGATCGTTTTCCAGATGCTACACCTGAAGAGCTTAGCTCGTGAGTTGTTACTTCAGTCAATCTTATATTCCTGTGTTTATTCTGTTAACTTGAACATATTGTGCTGCATTTGTATTCATAATTGCTTCTAATGGATATGCAGAAGCGATGTGACGTGCATTATTTGCCGTGAAGAGATGACTACAGCTAAGAAATTAATTTGTGGGCATCTCTTCCATGTGCATTGTCTCCGCTCATGGTTAGAGAGACAACATACTTGTCCTACTTGCAGAGCTTTGGTTGTTCCACCTGAAAATGGGACAACTGCTGCAGGACAAGGATCACGGTCAGATTCTCATCAACAAGGTTAGCTAATTTATCTCAGTGTATGTCTCTACATGGATTTTAAATTGTGAGATGAATTATCAAATACGTGTAATTTTTTAATGTCCGGTCTTGAATTCCTTCTCCCGAATACAGTAGTCATGGTAAAAAATGAATGAGAGTTAACTCTTATTCAAAGAGGGTAAAGGGGTCAAAAGAGCAATAATGAAAATTTAAATGCTATTATTTTGAGCACATCTTTTTGTTGGTTGATATTCGTTCTCCAGAACTTACTTTTTCCTGATTTTTTGCAACAACACAATTAAGCTGTTTGGGTTGCTTACTTCGGATTTGGGACAGGCACTGCAAGTACGGCTACTCAAGGTTCCGTTGGTGGTGATGTGGCTGATGATAATTTGAGCCGGCATCAAGCCAGGCTCCAAGCTGCCGCCGCCGCTGCTTCAATATACGAGAAGTCTTATGTATACCCTTCTCCAAGCAAATTAGTTTGGTATGCTCCCTCAGGATAAAGTATTTAAATTGTTTTGTATTATTTGACGTCTGCCTACTGTAATTTGTCAGTTCATTTTATTGGGATTTCAGCTTCGACTAAAGTTGTGCATCATGGGTGAGGAGTGGTGTGTGTTTGCATATGCAAAATATCAATATGGTTACGTGTCTTCATGGGTCTACATATGTGCTTGTTGTTCTCTTGCTCTATTTTCCGAAGATCATTTGAAGGCTTTCAAACTCTGAATGAATTATAGATTTGTTGTGTTCGTTCATTAAATTGGGATACGATGCATAAAGGACATAAGTTCAGGGTTAATTTATTAGGAGAAATATTAAAAACTTGCATTTTATATTACTGTAGTGAGCAGAAAAGTAACTCTTGAAAGGTCCTTCCACTTCGTTTGAGATTTGTTTAGGGTCAGTGTAGGCATTTACTCGTTCCATGGTGAGATATTATAAATATTGTGGAACACCACATTGGGATTTAGTATTATTTAATCAAGCAAATCTGTAAAAAAGCTATGATATGACATTCCCTCTTGTTTTCAGGTCCCCTGGATATGCCATGCTTCCTCAAACTGACAGAAGTCCAACCAACTCTGCTGCATCGGGGTCTGGTGAAGAACCCCCTTCACTCATCGGAGAACCCAAGCAGCAATTTTCAGTTGCCGGTGGACCTTTAAACTCGTCCTTCTCTCAGTTTCCACATTTTGTTTTTGTCCCCTTTCAAGCAGCTGATGTCAACGTGTTAGGAGACAAATCAGCAGTCTCTGGACAACAGGTGCGAACAATGGTCTTGTCTTTATTCTCAATCTCAATAAAATTGTTTATTTCATGGATTCCGGATTGTTAGGATTCTGTTATCTCAGGTTAGCTGAAACTAAGGCTTGACACTATTGTACACCAAGTTTACTCTGGTGTTTTCTGTGCATTCTCTCTGCAGGCACAAAATTCTCTTCAGCCCGTAGAGAAGCCAAAACCCAATCCGAGCATGGACGTGGACCCTCCATCATCATCATCATCATCAGATATCAAAGGGAAATCCATTGCTGAGGGAAGTCATGTGGCACCACCATCAGACAGCGAAGGAAAAGGTATTGCATCTTCTTCGTCGTCTGTTTCAGATTGTGGTCGGCACGGAGAGATAGAAGAGACTCAGAAATAGAGGCATCAGTTGCACAAGTGTATATTTATCACACAAAAAAACTCGGTGAGAGTCATACAGGGAAAGAACAAGGTGAAAAGAGACAAGGAGAGGGTCTTGTATTTGCTTGTAATGGGAAATATTGTATTGATATTTATTTCAGTTTTCTCTTTCAGTCTACATGGAGATCTTTCTTTACTTACCAAACCTCTTCAGTATCAAGTCCTTCAACATGCAAATCCTTTTACACCCATACAAAGGAACATAGTGTTTCTATTTGGCAAGAAAAGGAAAAAAAAATACAAGTATATATGTCATCTAGCACTTGATCCTGCTATGTCAGCTACTGTTTCCTTCTGTTAGTAAAATTTGATCCTGAAGTGTCCAGAGAGCTCACAGACTCAAGCAGGAAGGGTAAACTTCTCACGGTTCTTCCAGCTGGGAAAAGAGCAACAAAATAAGAAAACACTCTCTGTCGGAAACATTTATTTGGGTGGTTAGAGAAGAGAGTGAGCATTCATTACCTCTTAATGTAGTAGTAGAAAAAGTCAGCATAGAGGGCAGTTTGAACCAGGCCTGAAACCCAAGCTGCAGTGTGTTTGCCAATTCACAATTATAATTTGTTAAGTCTCTTGCTATAACAGTAACATGATGACTATATTATATTCAAGCTCAAAAGAAACGGAACTTACGGATCCAATGGATTTTGTGATTCTCCATGAAGAAACGATAAACCCAGTTCATGAGATATAAAGCTCAATACCCACTGCATAAAATATAGATATGATCAATCAAACAAAACCAAGTAACTGAGTATGACTAATTCAACCATGTAATCTACATAACCAACACCATGACTTTTTTCCTCTTCTTCTTTCGTATAATTTAGGGGTTGAGATCATATTAGAACACCCAACTGTGATGCTAACCATAAATGACAAGGTCACCACCTGATGGTGGCTAGGGCTCTATAGGAATCGAGATTCAAACTCAAGAGATCTACTACCACACCTATTTGCAATAAAAAAGCAATCAAGCCTAGTTCCAACAACTTAACCTAACCCCTACAAAAATCTTCGTAATGTCTTCCCACTATATATCTCCCAGTCGACACATTACTAAGACTGGACAGGCAAGTTTGATGTATCATTATCACAAACCTAATATTTTCTGTGTGCTTACCGATTATTTCATCTAATCAGGTTTTTGATTGCCAATGTTAGCTGGGTCACATAATGGTACTTTAAAGGTTAATCACTAAAAGCCACCATGCAAGTTCTGCAGATAAGCTAAATGTTACAGAAGAACAAACATGGGAGTCCATTGTGGCAGAAAATTAGTTCACAACCTCTCAGACTCTTACTGAAGGTTTGGGCTATAAAACTAAAATGTTCTTTTACCTAAATAAGCAATGTAACAAGATGTATTAGATTAAAGTATATTACACCAAAACTGCACAGTTTATAAAACCAAAGAGAACTGATGTAACTTAACTATGTGACATACCCAAGAAGAAAAACATAATTCCCGGTCAAGTTGTCAATGTTCCTGGACTTCTGCAATAGTACCAACTGCGGTAAGATTGCTACTGCCTCGAGATATAGTGAGAATGTCCACAATACCTGCCACAAAAAAACAGGTTTCTATCATAAGCAAGATAGAACCATACATTTAATACTATAAACTGGAAGATACATTTATACACACAAACAGAAAAATGTGAAACTGTTAACAGGGGAGATATGTCAGTGAAAATGACACTGTTAAAGGAAGAAATATCAAATTATTCATCACTGTGGCCACTATGAGGCATTCATGGTAATAAATTGCGCTAAAGAATAGGCACGATATTAATGAATCAAAATCTAAATACCAACAGACACAAACACCCATGTCCCAGAATAAGAGCATTCACCCCTAAACTAAATAGAGAGGATTTATTGCGCTTTCATAGAGAGTGATTTAATCAAGAAAAAGGGATGAGATTAGATTAGATTATTAGAACCGAACAAAAGGTAGAAATGTAGGAAGCTCAATGGAGCACATAGGAATAAGGATGATGAGGGAAAATAGTACTAAAAATGTAAGGAAAAGGAAAAAAAACATAGCACCTTCCAAAATCCATTGTCAACTTCTCTGTTACCGGGAAAAATAGTAGTTTACCCAAATCAGCAAGTTGAGCACAGACTTCTTACAATAAATTAGTAGTGATTGACCCAAAATTAAAACGACTCTTAACAACAGAATAATATTGAAAAGAAATAGGAATGGGCAGTGGTGTTTCTTATTACCTCAATCACATTAAAGTTGCGGTGGATCAGAAGGGCTAGGAAGAAGCACGGGAGGATCAGAAGGTAATGTTTGAACGAATCTTCATCCTTGCTGTATGTTTGCTTGACCACACGGTGGTATCTCATATACCACACAATAGCAACAGAAGTTCCCAGAAACACAAGCTTCATTACAGTGTTGTAGAAAGAGATGTACCTCACGAACAAATCCAGTTATCGAGTAACGAAAACTATAACATACAGTTCTTGTGTTTTCAGCGAAATACCTGATGCAGGAAATAAGTACAAAATTACTACATGCACGTCTCAATAGCCACAGTATCTATAGAATTGAACTGGGTTTCTAATCAATTAGCTTGAAAGAGTTAGCTCTTCATGTAATCAATTGGTAAAAAAATGTAAGAATCATACTTAATATAAAGTGAAGAAGGACAAATCATTATAACACAACTAAAATAAAAGAAACTGTCAACTAAATTCTTGCTCTCAGCCTAAATCCCCAAAACCCAGATTTCTGTGACTAATGAACTCTACTTTATAAAATAGAAACAAAACCCAATAGATTGTTTCATCAAGCATTGCCATTGGAATCATCAAAACATAAAAACCACCATTACAGAACATGGGTTCGAATCAAACTTCCAAAAAGCACAAATCTTTACACCAAACAACTCAAATTCATGGAAACAAACTCAGTACAATGCACAGCATGAAGAGCAAGAACAAGAAAATGGCAGCAATAGAGGAAATGGCAAATTGGGTGAAGAAGACACAAACCGGCACAAGATTTCATGGTATGGATCTTGAGGAGGAGAACCACAACGCTGAGGAGGTGGGTCATGTCCCCAGCTAATCTCAACATGTTCATCATTTCCAAGCTCGATCTTTTGGGTCCCTCTCTTCTTCTTTCTGAGTCTTTTGTGGGGGTTTCTGGATGTAGAAGATGATGCGAAAGCTATAGGGCTCTGAAATTAAGTAATAGCCTTTTATTTGATCAATGAGTTTAACCGACTTAACCACTCTCTTTGATTATACTGGGTCACACTCACGCTCCTTTCAACGTTAATGGATCTGTTTGGATGGTGTGCTCTTTATTAATATTGTTTGATTGAATAAATATAAAATTATAAAAAACAATCTCGAGCTATGATTTTCAAACAAATATTTTGTAAACGATCAATTAATACCATGTGTAAATTTTGTAAGAATGTAAATCTTATCCAAAAAATTACTACAATATGTATATGTTTTGTAAAAACTATAAAACAACACGAAAACGAGGACACATTTTATAAAAACCTTGAAAATCTCGTGTATTCGTGACTAACTTAAACATTCATCGAAATAGCAAACAATTGCAAGCTCACCATTAAGCAACGTTAGGCTAACTCACATTGAAGCAACATTACTTTCAGCTTTAACAAAATGAAAAACTCGTTATGGATTGACGATATTTTCAATAATAATATTTGAAAATTGAGAAAAACCCAACCCATTATCATTCTCATATGTACTCTTATCTCAACGAGATAAAAATTTATACACTTGTGACTAAAAATATTTTAAGACCAAAAACATGCATACTAAATATTAATTGTTTTTTTCAACAATTAGTAATATCAAACACGCATCATATATTTGGATGATAATAGTTCATATAAGAGGAAATATAATAAATTTAAACAATTTAGTTCATAATTTTGAACTATCATCTCCTTTAAACTTAAGCATGTGCATTTGAAGAAATATAAGGACCTGTAAAGTGTTGGTCGACAAAGAACCAGAGAGTGTACAAATTAAAAATAAAACATAACAAACAAGCCATGTATCATGTTAATAACTATTCAAACCAGAAAAACCAGAGTGTACTAATATTTTGCATTAACAAACTAGAGCAAATAAGTCCATATTCAGTAATAATCAAGTGACAACATGATCAAATATTCTTCATCTAAACATAAATATGAGATATTTGATATGCTCTTCAATAGTGCGACTAATTGTCTTGAGTGAAAATAATCTCCAACTGAAATTTTCAGAGCTTGGCCTGTAAATAGAGAAAAAACCCAGTTCAGTTCCCAACACATCAATTTTGACATCAGATCAAGACATACAAAAATGACATTATCAACAGTTACAGAAGTAACTTTAGCAAAAGTAATTTACTGAATCATAGAATCAACCAAACTTCTGAACTAGAAACACGTAATCTAAGGAGTAAAAACCAAGAACAAGTAATTCTAGGCAAGGCAATTTACTGAAACACAAACATTAGATATGATCCTAACGAATTCTCACGAAACAAAAAATCCAAGCACAAGTAATTCTCGCAAAAACTAATTTACCGAAACATAAAAAACAACATCACCAACCAAACCTCAGAGACGAACCGAGACATATGCATCAAAGCAGGCCATCCACCATCGAGCCCTCCTTGGCGTAGAGCAATACTATCGGTTTAGCTTCCACCGCACTGTTGTTAATCCTTTCAATCTCAGCCTCAGCATATCTCATCTTAGCCTTAGCTTGCAGCACATTTTTGTTCATCCTTTCAATCTCAGCCTTCGCCTCGTCCCTCTCTCGAATGAGCTTATTTTTCCCCTTCTTCAAGGCGCGCATGTCTTCGATCAGTAGCTTTGCATTATATATGCCCTCCAGCCTCTTCCACAGCCACTCCACATTCATCTCTATTTTCATGAGGTCAGCAACATTGTCAATGTGCTTTCTTATGATCTCTTGACACACATCTTTGAACTCCTTTTCTTTTAGTGCTTGGACGATGTCACAGACTCTCTCTAGGAGGCATGCCCTACATTCCGCACTTGTCAAGGAGCAGTTTGCAGCAATATCTCCATATTTGGCGATGATAGCTCTAAGAACGCCAGCTGACGCTTCTTTGATGTTGTATTCATGCACCCTGACCAAAGGAGGAGCAGATCCTATTTCAGCCTCATCAGAGGAATCGTATTGAAACCTGTTCACTATGTCTGTTAGGAAAGAGACAGCAGCGCTGCTTGGAGTTGGGCGGCCCATATTGGCTGCTTCAATGACATGAGCAATGGAAGGATCAGCTGGACCTGGATGGCTCTCTCCGGAGAAATGTGAATCCTCCATAGCGCATACCTGCGGTGCCTTAGCTACAACACTTTTGTTCTTGTCACGATTTTCTGTTGCCTTTGAGGTGGAAGTACAAGGTGCATGCCGATAAATAGCTGCAGCTTGACGTGCCTGGAAACCAACAAATAGCTACTGCTAAAAATACAGCATTATGAAAGATAAAAGCGAACAATACAACAATTTGTTCGTCTTCAGAAGCATAAACATGGATAAAAAAAATACACCATCCTTACTTTAATTTAGAAGTTGCTTCATTATTTAAAGATATACGAAGTGCAAGTTTTAGTAGAGGAAAAAATGCCCAAGGACACAACAAGCAAACAAATACTTTTATACGCATCATTCAAGCATAATTCTTTCAAATTTTACATACTAGACATTCTTGATCCTACAATCAAGATAGTTCAAAATTGGACTCCAAAATTTGTTAGCAAGAGTTAGTTTTTCAGCCTACTAAAGGATGACAGAAAACTATATAAAAAGGGCAATGCCATGAACAAGACGACCTCAAATCCACTACTGAGTGTAAATTATGATAATGTTTATTGCTTAATGACCCTAAGTTCATAGTCATATTTTTAACCTGACAGATAAAATGACCACCATTATGACATCCTAACCAAAAAAAACCCAAAGTATAACGCCATTTAATTCAAAGATTTTGCAAAACTAGCCCATACATAAAATAGCTTATCAGGGCTATAATGAGCATACAAAACTGTAAACACTTTTGCATATAAAAATGGAATAGCTGATAAGGGTAGAGATAACGTCACTAACAGACTCATCCGCATACTGTGGAAATAATAAGAGCTTGTCTAATGCTTTCTCATCCTCACTGCTCGAATAGACTTTCGTGAGTCGCCCTTCATTGACAGCCAATTTGACATTTGGACTTCCATCCTTTCAGGAAACAGAACAACAAATGAGGAAAAATGTCTTCTTATAAAAAGAAACATGCATGTAACCATATAAGTAGATTCTAATTGGTATAAGAAGCAAGTAAAGACAATTTGTTTCATAGATGATATAAATAACTGGGAAGGACTCCACTACAAACTAGTGTTATTATACAAATGTTAGAACACTTGATATCCATTAGATGAGTTTTAATCTACGATTCAAATTAATGGCTGATTTAATATATGAAATAAATAAG
>JAYMTP010003100.1:0-17775 GCA_036897365.1 Geranium brycei | reverse complement strand
ATTCTGTTTGGGCGAATTAGTTTAATTCATGTCATTAATTTGCTGACCATTGTCATTTTAAATGTCATTGTAATGTTGGAGCATTTGGCCATATGGTAGGCAGTATTGTGTTTGTATCATTAATTTACATATCATTTTCATACCAAAATAATTTTGCTTTTATTATTTTTTACAAGTGGGACGTCATGTGATTGTTTGACATTATCTTAGTAATGTTGGAGGTCGTGACAATTAAAAATCTGAAACATCAAAAGTCAAATCAATAATTATCGAGAACATGGAGTTTAGATTGATTGTAGAATAAATCAAATGTAGAACCCACACCACTCCATAAAACCAAAATTCGAATAGTGTATACCAAAAAGCAAACATATTACACAAACAATATGTAATATATCGGTGACGATGATTGCTGTGTCGGCTCTAAGCGACCCGAAGGTAGAGCAACGGGTGGTGAAAGCGCCGCACGAGGTTGTGCAGGTAAGGCTCGCCTTGATGCGGTGCTTGGGGCAATTGAGAGATGGAAGCAACAAGCCATTGCAATCCATAGCGAAGGTCAGAGAAACAAGCCACTGCAAGCCATTACAAGCATGCGTCATCGTCGTTTCTTTGGTGTCCATTACCAGCAGCGCCGAAGATTCCTACAAGTTCTTCAATGGGAATGCCACTCAAGGTAGCAGGACAACATGACTTGTAGAAGCCATCGCCAGCGTTTGACTGTGACATTCGTGGGGCACAGCTTCCGTGACTTTTTCGGTTCTCGGTGCTGCGACGATGATGGCTTTGAATAATCTTGAAATGGAACCTGCAAGAATGAGATATTGTTCATGAAGATGGTAGTTAATGGGAATAGATTATATTAAAATACCCACGTTGTAGCAGTTATGAGGTATGAAGTGTAATCACACATGTACTCTTTTGAGTGTTGTATATAGACATTTTAGTAGAAATTATTATTATATTGTGATGACCATTCAATCAATGACATGTGTCCATTTTCAATGGTTCTAAATTTGTATACATAACATAGCTTTTCATAGATTTCTATCCTCTATATATATATATAAAAGGGGGACAAATTTTGTTAATTCTTATTAATTCATTTTTGATATGAACATGGATTTTAATATGACATTTTTTTTGTGAAAATAAAAGCAAAAGAAAGTCACATTGCATCTTTTTGTAACATTTACATTTTTGTCATAGCTCAAACATTCTAACACTATTTTATCCCAACAAAACATATGTTCCCATCATGAGCAAGCCAGTTGACAAATCTAAACTCTTAAAAGAGGCCTTTCTAAAACTCAAAAAATGCATTCCAAACAGTAAACATTACACGCTATGTAAATAAATATTCACCTTCTATGGTAAAAATGGTGATACAGATCTAATCAACCAATTCAACATTGATACATTTTTTTCTCCAAAAAAACTCATCTCAGAAAAGAGAATTATGCAGTAGCAGACGAAGGGTAGAGCTGAACCCAAGCAAATTCCTCCTTGTAAGCGACGCTTGCCTCACAAGACCCTTCACAAGTGTAGACAACGATCGTCGCCCAATCAAGCGAGTCAACATCGTTCTTCACGCCAAAGTAATAAAGCAGCTGAGGCAAAATCTATAAAATCGTACAACACATCAAATACCAGTTCAAGGTTCGTTGAGAAAATGCATTAAATGATAAGAGATCATTAGTTGACAGCAAGGTTCTAAAAAACTCTAGTCGCTAGTCGGGCGGATAGGGCCTCAGGGGACTTAATCGGATTTGAATTTCTTTATTTTTTAATTTTTATTATACACACACAGTTACAATATTATTTATAATGAATAAAAATAGTCATTATAAATAATTAGAAAATAAAAATATATATTTTAATATTTGCTACATTCACGTCCTTCAAAAACAATAAAAGTACAACAAAAGTATCTATTAGTATAAATTATTTTAATTTTTGGCAATTTATATTTATACCTTGTTTAAAAAAAATAGGTTAAATCCGCCTAGCCAACTTGCTACGCCTGATTAGGTAAAATCGGGTCGGTGTTCTAAAAATCCCGGCCTAGGCGGCCACCTGGCCCGATTTTTAGAACACTGGTTGACAGAGAAAAGGAAGTTCGGACAAAAGAGCGCGGTTAAATTATCAAACTACTGTATCATTTATAAGTCTCTGTACCTGAAATTCAAAACCCAGAGGACCGTCACAGTATCTGCATTTCGGAATGTTGTTCTTCGACGGCCTCCCACGTGTTAGCGGCCATATGGGGTTTGACCCGGGATTCAGGGGGCACCTGTTAGTTTGAGATGCGAGAAGATTGGTAAGGAAAACAAATGACACAGAAGAAACCTTCTTACCATCAGATTGTGTTCAAAGGCAAATAGTAACACGCAGATTACATTTAACCTTTGTGTCATGTTATCATCGTGAACATACGATACCTATTTATGGAATATAAAAAGCAACAAAAAAACTATGGTTTCTTTACCAAACTTGGCAAGCAATTAAGAAGAGTGTCTAACTCAATTCTTTAGAGAGTGACACTTAAAAATTTTCCTACATATATATAGGGGATTACTCAGATGAAAACCGTTGTTGTGAAAACTAGGAACCAAGCTCAGCCGTTGGATTAACAAAATACAGGCTTAAGATTAAACCCCGGTTGGGGGGAATATGTAATTTTGGTAAGCTTAAATCTAATTAAATTTATTTATCATTAATGACTATTTCAATCACGAACATTTATTATATTAATCCAATGGCTTCAAATGGTTCCTAGTTTGCACCATAAGAGGTGGTTTTCACCTGAATAAGCATCTCTCCCTACACACACACACACATAGAAAGTAATGTATAAAGTTTTCAGTATTCAGTCACCTCAATACTTGTTCGGGGGCTTGCAACATGACCTCTTGGAAAGAGGCCCATCTTCTTTTATCATCATCTCCCTGTGAACAACAATGAAAATGAAGCGCATGCAAAAAATTTATGCAAGTACACTTCATATTCACTGGGTATAGCAAATGTTACCTCGAAATTTTCCATCAGTGCATTTATGGTGTCATCCGTTCTACTCTTGGGTACGGGTACGATTGAATTAGAATATTCATGATCCTCATTCATCTCTGTGTCACTTTGAATTTCACTTATAATCTCATATTCTGGCCAGAGAGTGTTGCTTGCAACTGGTTCAAAATGGAAAAAAAATTATACTGAAACATGGAATGGTGAAAGACCGAGTAATATAGGCAAGTTTATCAACTGTTATTTTATTTTGGCAACCAACTATTTTTTTTGAATAAACATGCACAATGCTCATATATATCTGTATATGTGGTGCACAGTAACCTACTATATGAATTTCAAGAACCAATAGCATATATACTATATATCTGTGTATATATGCTCGAGATAACGTAATTTCAAGAACCAATAGCCTTTAATATCCAAGACTTACCGTTTTGTATTTCTTTTGAAATGATTGTTCCATTACTATTGGTACTAGAATCAGATGACTGAGAACAAACAGTCTGTCGTTGACAATCAGCTTTATGACCCATGCGCCAGTGCATCATCTGCATATTGAGAAACCGCAAGGGAGGCAAAAGTAAGGATAATAGATTAACGTATTAAATTAATAATTCCTCAAGTATAAAACAAACGCAATAAAATAAGTACCTGGTGTTTCTCCGAGCAATAGCGTGCTAATTTACAACCGCTACAAACTTTGCCTCCTCTCCACGTGCCACACCAATTACAGAGCGGGGCTATGATAAGCAATTGTAATAGATCATTAGCAATGTTCAAAAACTCAGGATCGGGGAGAACTTTGCCGAGGCAAAAAATAGGGAATTTGGAGAACTTGGGGAGAAATCGGCAAACTCGTTTGGTATTAAATAAAGATTATACACATATGTATATATAATTAACATGAAGGACAAGAATAACAATAATTTAGTAAAATAAGATACTTTCAAATAAATAACTTTAAAAGTTCAAACAAAGGCACAAATTATAGAATAGTTTGAAAGGATATGTAAAAAATTAAAATAAAAATTGACCACTGAGAACGAGTTCTAAAACTCAATCCAAAACTCAGTCGACTCAGTTTTACCGACACTGACCATTGGGAAACCACATTTGAGTTGAAGTGCACATGATAATAGGTAAAACTTTCAGAAACAATGATAAAACCACCCTTGGAACTTCTGCAGATTCACTTTACTGAATCAACCCATTGGTCAAGGACAACACAAGTTTTGAGTAGTTGAAACATGAAACCCCCGAGGTAGATGATGGAAAAATTGAATTTAAGAGAGTTTATCAGGCTCAAATATTTATCAGTCGCCTGTAGGGAAGTTCTAAACCTTATATTGAAACATGAAGTCCACACGAGGCCTAAATTACAAACCCATTAATTCAGCATGTAGCGCTAATTAAAGGGTATACAGATTTCACATCCATGAAATTTTCAAAAGTAATTATCGAACCAGTTGTAGAGTTTTTTAAGCAGTAAAGTAAATATAAAATTAGAAAAGCTACCTCCATTTCCAGAAGGTTTACTAGTTCCGTCCTGTCCAGGGTCCTCGCTGGAGTAGAAATCATTCACCTGGGGCAGTTGGCAACGGAAAACCTTCACACTACAAAAATGGCTTTGTTAATAAAAATGCAGCCAAATAATAACAGAGCGAGTAAAAATAATCAATTTTTATAGTTGTTTTATTTCTGTTATGTAACAACAATTGGAAATCAAAACTATATCGGACTAAACCAGAAATACCTTCGCAGCGCTATCTCCGGGCGCTGTTTCCATTGCTCGTGTTGATCTCGATGCATACAGGACATGGACAGACACATAAACACGAATACTGTTCGATGAAATGCAGATTCATTCTTCTCGGAGGCTGGCTCATAAACCTATTATTGGAATCAATAATCACAAAGCACACAAAGTGAGATCGACATTTCAATCTCCAATACATATTTACCAGATCAATACACACCTGAAGCAAGAATTGCAACGGTTCTCCACAAAAATCACATAGGCAAGACCTCCCCGTCGGCAAATTAACCGGATCCAACCAAGCCTGCACATGAAAAAAAAACAGTGCTCTAAAAATACCCGATTTGTCCTATTAATCATTCAATCAGACTCATCTATTCTACAGTAAATCCCCAATGCGACTAATGTTTTTAGAGCCCTGAAATTTTTTACCATAAACATAGCCACAAAACAACACCTTTATACAAACAATGTTTCAATTCACCTACAATACCAAATTTTCCAGGAAAATAAACAGAGCCAAACCGAAACATCATTGTCAAATTTGAAGGTCAAGGAATGTACCGGTACACCTCCAGCTTTGCAAGGGAAAAATTGGCGGAGCATAGACCAGCAATTTTCAGGTTTCTCTAAGAAACCTAGCACTGCAGGTTCTGATTCTTCATCATCCTCATCGTCAGCTTCGTCCACAGCATTTTCTATCTCCTCTTCTTCGTCGTCGAGGAGCTTTATCTGGAGACCCTTGAGCTTCTCCGAAGGATCATCCATCATCTTCAACTTCGATTACCTCAACACCTATTCGAACTCAACCAAATCCCCAATCTGGACTTGAAAACCACCCGATTACTACACAATCACAAGGCTCTTCAGAGATTGTGTTGTGAGATGGTTGAATTGATTAAATCGATCGGCAGAGAGAGAGGAAGGTTGCGTTGCGGCTGTGTTGCTCTGCAAGTGTAGGGTTCTTTTTATGTTTTTATTAGTGATGGCACGATTTGGAAATTTGATTAGTGATAATGGCAAATTTGTTATTTCACAATATAAATAACAGTCCACTAACACCTAATAACTTAATGTGTCTAGTCCACTAACAATAATTCAGTCCACTAACAATAATTAAGTCCATTTCTTTCTTTTCTACTCCAGAACCATTTAATCGTTCCTTTGTGATTAGTCAAGTTGTTTACTAACTTAATCACTCACATCACCACACCACGACACGACACCTCTGAACCGAACAAGACCCGAAACCTCACCAAAGAGATGAAGATATGGGAGAGAGAGAAGAGGATCTCAGCCGTACCTACCGCATTTAATGCGGAGGAGACCTCTCGGCTCTCTACCTCTCTTTGTCTCAGAGACGCGTAGTCAAATCCACACACCCGCTTCTCTTGTTCAAATCCAATCGGCCTCGTCTTCTTCCCGTTGCCAACGGCAACAAACAACTCTCACTCTCAGTTAGATCGTCCTTTAAATGGTGGATAGCTGCAAGAGATCTTGGATTCAAATCGAAGTGGGAGTGGGTATTCAACTCATGGATTCATCTCAAACCCACAGGGTAAACTCTCTTTTTATTTGATTTGGATTTTGAGGATTCAACTAGGGTTAGGGTTTCGATTTCCAATCTTAGGGGTTATGATTTCGGGGTTACAATTTGGGGATCGGTTTTGGGGTTTACTTTCGGGAATAAAGTTATGATTGGGGGTTCAATTTGGGGGTTTTATTTTGGGGATTATCTAAGTTTAAGTTCTTCAAGTTTTTGTGAACTTTCTAATTGTGGTTAGAATGTTATTGACAATGTGTTTGTAAATTTGAAGTATTATTTTTACACTAGTTAGTACACAAATATGTTAATTTTAAATGTTATGGACGGACCGGGCTCAACCCGGAACCCGGCCGGGCTCAACCCGTCCAATTGTCCAGCGGGCAGCAAGCTTCATGGGCCGGGAATGGACATAGAAATGGTCAACCCGCTGAGTCCAGGTTGGGACCAAAAATAAGCCATGGACTGTCCAACCCGGCCCATGCTCACCCATAAATAACACCATCGTGCACTTTTGACAAAAACTTAATTTTTTTTTATTTTCTTCGCTGCCATATATATATATTTAATGTTTTTTTTTCTTCTGAAAACATATATAGAGGTAGAGAAAATAAAATGGCTTCGACTTTTGGGTTCGCTCCAAAAGCCACCACCGATCTGACTTCATCGCGGTTTCAGAAAACGGTGAGTGTTTTTATCAATTTCCGGAATCAAAAATGTGTTGTCTGTGTTTTGGGTTTGTTGATTTGTGGTTTTGTTCATTGAAGGTTTGTTTATATGACTGGTGGTTGACGAAGGCGGCTGAGGAATTTGAAGGCAAGAGACTAGCCGTTGGAGGAGTCACTTCCTCAGAGTATGATTTCTCTCTGCACATTGCTTTATTTTCAATATCCGAGCATTTTTTGAACTGGGTTTGGTTTGGTTCCCTTGTTTGGTTGCTGGGAATTGGTGGGAAAATGGAAGAAAATGTGAGTTTAGGGCTATATGTGTTGGGGGAGTTACTTCCTCAGGGTATGTTTTCTCTACTCACTATGCATTGCTTTATTTTCAAGTTCTTAGCATTTTGTGAACTGGGTTTGGTTTGGTTCCCTTGTTTGGTTGCTGAGAATTGGTGGGCTAATGAAAAAAAAAACTGAATTTAGGGTTATTTGTGTCGAAGGATTTACTTCCTCTGAGTATGTTTTCTCTGCTCACTATGCATTGCTTTATTTTCAAGTTCTGAGCATTTTGTGAACTGGGTTTGGTTTGTTTCCCTTGTTTGGTTGCCGGCAAAATGGAGAAAATGTGAATCTAGGGCTATTTTTGTGTCTCAAGAGTTACATACTCTGAGTATGATCTCTCTACTGACTACTCATTGCTTTGCTTTCAAGTTCTGAGTATTTTGTGAGCTTGGTTTGGTTTGTTTCCCTCATTTGGTTGCTGTGAATTGCTAAGAAAATGGAAGAAAATGTGAGTTTAGGGCTAATTGTGTTGGAGGAGTTACTGAGAGTATGATCTCTCTACTGACTACTCATTGCTTTGTTTTCAAGTTCTGAGTGTTTTGTGAGATGGGTTTGGTTTGTTTCCCTTGTTTGGTTGCTGGGAAAATGTAAGAAAACTTGAATCTAGGGCTGTTTATAATTTCTTCTCATTCAGTTCCACGGACATACATACACCAATCACTCAGTAAAGCTAATATCCTGACACATCCTATACTGTCACTCGTGATTCACCTAATATGAACAGATATGCTTTAAACCCAGGCACATAAGCAGTCTCCACAAGCTGCCAGATAAGAAAAAAAAATGGCAAGTAAATAGTTCGTGAAACTAACCTAGATCCATCACACTAAAGACAGTCTATCTTAACTCATACACATCCCTCGTTCATTCTCTTCATTGCAATTCTGAAGGTGAATTTCCAAAAGCTACCTCAGAAGCAACTATTATGAATTCTATATCAACCCCCAAAAAACCCACTTCCTCTCTAAGTGGTATGATGAATACTCACATTCACCAGACCTGTGTAAGCAAATATAAATGTAAATTTCTCATCAATTAGTCAACTAGGAACACAACACCCAATAAGCACCACTACAGCACAAACCACAATAGAAACAAATCAGAACTGAGAACTCAACTTAATTACCAGGAAAAAGCCTTCATGATTTTGACATTTGAAGCACTTACACATGTTCCATGTTATGAGTCAACTCAAGTTTACTAATGAGCATATACTTGGAGATCATCTGATTAATTAGAAACTCACTAAATAGGAAACGAGTTAATTCATATTTCTACATTTCTATTAATTTATTCTCGAGCAGAACATCAAATCCAAAATCAAAAATAACGAGGAGATTTGAAACCAAAAGAAGAATCTAATCACCTGAAAATCTCAACAAGATCAATGGCTCCAGAGAAAGCGAAAAATTCGTATAAATCATTGTTTGGTTGCTGGGAATTGGTGGGAAAATGGAAGAAAATGTGAGTTTAGGGTTATTTGTGTATGAATTACTTACTCTGAGTATTATCTCTCTACTGACTACTCATTGCTTTGTTGTCAAGTTCTGAGTATTTTGTGAAGTACTGAACTGGGTTTGGTCTGTTTCCCTTGTTTGGTTGCTGAGGATTGCTAGGAAAATGGAAGAAAATTTTGAATTTAGGGCTGTGTTGTTATCTGCTGGTGTGTGTTCGGAAATAGAGCAATCAGCAATTGGGTTAGGAGGGATCAAGGTGTGAGCTTATGAAGTTTAGGAGTTTAAGAAAATGAGAGCTGATTTTTCTCATTTGAACCTTTTCTAGAATGCATTTTCTTTTCTTAGAGTGCAAACTAATTTTGCATTTGATTTTCTTTTCACATTCTTATATGCTTTAGTTTTATAAGTTTCGAACATTCTGCTTCCGGGTTTAGTGAATTGCTGGGAAAATGGCATACATTTGAAGTTACTTATGTTCAATGGTGGTATGATCTTACTAGGTACGGCAAATTTACCAAAAAGAAATCAAATTTTGATTCTTCCGCACGTTGTGGTTTTGAACTATAATATGTGCCGGGTTTAGTTGTTTGCAATGATATATATCGGTATTTTTTGCTGCTTCTAATCCTATTTTCTCTTATTTTTTAGGTACCCAAACAAAAGCAAATGGTCTTGTACCAGGCAAGTGCAGCGCGTGTTTACGTCTTCACCAATCATAAAGAGGCACAATGCTTTCAGTGTTGAGACTGCTGATGGGATTTGTGTTGTTATAAAAGGATTCATAAACAAAGATCGAACGATGGGAAACGGGTTTTCATCAGAGGTATGTCGATGATACTCACATCCTTGTAGATTTGACCTTAGTATGATACTATTATCTGCGCTGTTCATTGTAGGGAAAATTGCATAAAGGTGCCCTATAATATGACACTTACGCAAAAAGGTGTTGTGTTTGCATTTTTTTGCAAAATGTGTGTATTTTTTTAAAAATGACAAAATTACCCCCTGAAATTCAAAATTATTTTTTTATTTCTTTTAAATACAATTTGCATGATCAAATTTGTAATTTAATTTGTTAGTTAAACTGTTTTTAAGTTTAAATTATGTTATAAAAGTCTCAATTCTTAATTTCAGGGGCAATTTTGTCATTTGCATAAAAATACACACATTTTGCAAGAAAAAAATGCAAACAATGCTGCACCTTTTTGCCATTAACAAACAACACAACACCCTTTTGCAAAGGTTTCAAATTATAGGGCACCTTTTTGCAATTTTCCCTTCATTGTAACTCAAATGGATGGGTTGGTTTTGGGTTTTGGTTGCACGGGGGATTCATCTTGTCCGTTTCTTGATTTTGAGTTGCGGCCTTTCGTTTTTGTTCGTAACAGATATTCAATCATTTCGTGTTTGGTTTTCCTCCACAATGGAAAGAATGCGCTCTGAAATATATGGGACAAGAACCTGGTAGCGAAGTTGCTTCACCTCGACAAGGTAACTTAGTTTCTGGAGTATATTTATTCTGTTATTTGAATTTTAGGGGCAATCCTGTTATTTTGAAAAGAAAAAAACATTGGAGATCACATGACCTGCACATGATTCAATTTTCATCTGTTTAGACAGAGTTTGACGAACTACAAATTTTTGGATAGCTCACGATAACATTTGCAACAATGGATTATGGGATATTACACTGTTAATTTTTACAATTATTCGTTGATCAATTTTATTTTTATTTTACAATTAGCCCATCTGATCATTATGTTTCATACATCTTAGACACATATTATCAGTCTTTTTATTTATTCTTTTCTGTCGTTCAATTTGTTTTTGAAAATCCAGTTGTTAACATTTGCAAAAATGGATTATGGGATATTACACTTACTTTTTACAATTCTCTGCTGATAAAAAAAATACAATCATCCCATATAATTATTATGTTTCATACGTCTTAGAACACAAATATTTTCAGTCTTTTTACTTTTTTTCCTTTTCTCTGCTGTTCAATTTTTTTTCAAAAAATCCAGCAGGCCTTGAAAATGTTGTGCCTTCAAGTTTGAACAAAGAAACTCCTACCGGTCTCTCTAAGGTCACCTGTGAAGAGAGACGTGATACTCAAATTTCAGAGGAATGTTCACAAGCCGTACCTGAGGAACAAAATCACGATGAGTTCATAAATCAAGACGCAAATCATAGGAGGACAAAGTCAAATAGGCTATCGCGGCCTCCCACCAAACCCGAAACGTCATCTAATACCAAAGAAGGCTCGTCCAATAGCCAAATCAAGAAGATAGCTGAAAGCAACCACTTTAAGGTCATTGGTGAAGAAAATCACGGTACTCAAAATTTGAAGAAATGTTCGGAACTTCTTCCCGGGGCAGTTAGTGAAGAAGGGTTTGCCGGAGACAGGTCTCAGCCGACTTGTGACATTGAAGAGGAACAAAATTGTGGGGATGTAATGAATCGAGATGGTGAACATGAGCCTAGCGTAGCAAATATTACACCTGGCTTGAAACGGAAGGGGAATGCTAAACAAGACACATCTAGTCGCAAATTCAAGAGAAGGACTAGAAGTAATTGCTCTGAGGTCATTACCGAAGAAGAGCACGATACTCAAAATTTGGAGGAATCTTTGGAACATGTGCCCGAGGAATTCACTAGCGAAGGACAAAATTCTGAGAGGAACTCGGATATACTATCGCAGCCTCCTATTGACTCGAAACGAAAAAGAAAGACTAAACAAAGCACGTCTAGAAGCCAATCTAAGAGAAAGAGTCAAAGTAACCGCTCTAAGGTCATTGGTGAAGAAGAAGGGCATGACAGTCAAATTTTGAAGGATTGCTCGGAACACGAGCAAAAGGCTGCCATTGATGAAGGGATTGCCAAAGATGGGTTTCAGCCGACTAGTGACGTTGAACGGGGACAGAATTGTGGCGATGAGAGGAACTCAAGTACATTGTTGCAGCCTCCCGTTGACTCGAAACAAAAAAGAAAGACTAAAGAAAGCACGTCCAGAAGCCAATCTAAGAGGAAAAGTCAAAGTAACCGCTCTAAGATGATTGGTGAAGAAACTCAAATTTTGAAGGATTGTTCGGAACACGGGCCAGAGACAGCATCTGATGAAGAGATTTCCAAAGAGGATTCTCAGCCAACTAGTGACGTTGAACAGGGACAAAATTGTGGTGACGAGAGGAACTCGAATACATTATTGCAACCTCCCATTGAGCATCGCATAGCAAATAGTACACCTGGCTTGAAACGAAAAGGAAACGCTAAGCAAGGCACGCCCAACAGCAAAATCAAGAGAAAAATAAATTTTGATGCATCTGTGAGCACTTCTCCCAATCTAATACGTAGTTCACATATCTTTAATCTATTTTTCACGTTTTTATTATGTTCAAAGTGAAAAAATCATCATTTGTCTATAAATTTATTCCATTTTATAGACAAATGAAAAAGTTGGTGCCATTCGTCTATGTGAAAAATCATTTTATAAATTTATGCCATTTTAATCTATTTTATGAATTTATGCCATTCGTCTATGTGAAAAAATCATCATCATCATTTGCCAACGAATCAAGACATTTTGAATGTGAATACAGTTACCTCTCCTACGCTTTGTCATCGCTATAAATTGGAACCATTACCTTCCCATTGATTGATTCACTATTTTAGCATTTTTGCTATGCATATCCAGTATTTTAACTTATCCTTATATTTACTTATATGTATCCCTTACATTGTTTTGTGCTTGTTAGGGAAAATCTGTTCCCAAAGAAGCAAAAAACCGTGTGTCTAAGGTCTCTCCTGAGGCTCAGAGCTTCAAACGATCCAGATCAGGTTCGTTTGCCATTCAGATAAATTTGTAAAATGCTGAGAAATTCGGATGCATGAACGGGTCTCGGGAAATTGGATTGTTTTGTGTTTATGTTTTTGGCATAAATTGCAATCTCTAGCAATACCTCGTACTGTAATTTACATGAGCATGTATCCAATTGGTTCTTTCAAACTTCAGCCTGATGATCGGTTTGATTCATCTGAAAATGTTGCAGGACGGCTACTAATACCTCACATGGAGTATTGGCGCAATCAGGTCCCTGTTTATGATCGGGTTTGTGACATTTTTTTTTATCTGATACATTATTGCTTGTATTTTCTGCTACATACATAATTTCATAAAATTTATCATACCATACAGTCTTCTGTTCATCAAGTGTGTATTTTCATCTTTCTTAGTTCATTGCTTTCAATTCTTGTCTTCATAGCAACAACCAATACTTTTTCTTTTTTTTTTGGAAACTACCAATACTTTATTTATAAACTCTAACCCGTCTTTCATGTGATCTTTAACGTGTTATTTTCCATTTATTCTCTTTTTGATGTTCAGGAGCGTAATATCACTGGAATTCTAGAAGACAGCACGGTGACACCATTGAGAGGTTCGTACCCTCGTAATCTAGAAACACGACTCTTTATCTTCTGTGAATCAGTGAAAAAATCTTTGTCGATAGATAGCTAAATTTGCTAGCAAGACCGTTTAGGTCAGAAGTTCAAACCCGACTAGAACAATGCAAACATTTTCTAATTTTAGTTCTCGTTCCATTTCAAAAATACGAGTCAAGTAGTCAACCAAAGGTTGTGGGGTGAAGCGGCACAGACCTTGTGTAATAAGCATGAGGATGTTGTTTTGCTGGGAAGAAAGCATTTGTCTATAAAATGGGTAGATAAGGGATGGAAAAAATTCCTGAACTCGACGGGGACTCGGCATTCCCAATTTGACTGTAGGGCTGTTCACAACTTCATGGTTCGGTTTTGAACCAAACCAATCAATTCAGTTTTAAGAAAATAAAAACCGAAACCGAACTGATGGAATCCGGTTCCGTTTTGAACATATTGGTTTTTGGTTCGGTTTGTTTTGAACCGAATTTCATGAAATGAAATTCTCACATTTGAGACCGTTTTGACTTATTGTTTAACTTATCAGTTTTCGATAGAATTTTCTTTGAACCAATTTTCATGAAATTCTCACATTTTGGGCCGATTGTGACTTATTTTTTGTTGGTCCAATATTTTTAGGCCCAATTAATAAGAATTGATGACTTAAAATGAGTGTCCAAATTAATCTATTTTCAGTTTGGTTTGGTTTTTTTTACCGGTTCTCATTTTATAAATCGAAACCAAATCGATGGAGTTTTGGTTCGTTTCAGTTTCGAACCGAACCTATTCAGATATTTTTCGGATCAGTTCGGTTATTTTTGGGCACCCCTGTCTGACTGGGTGGGGCCGGGAGTCGTGAAACCCGTTGCATTGCCATCATACAAAGAGACAAAATACCTCAAACCCGACAAGAACCTGGTATCTCGATCCCAGACCGGATAAAAAAAACTCACCTCTGGCTCTAACCTACCTTGTTGTCATCCCTAGGTAGAAAATGAGAATCAAAAGAGGGGTAAATTATGCACAAAATGAGGTAGTTTACATTTGTATTTCCCAACTCTTGTTGGAACCAGGGACCTGATACTTATTATTATGGACTCTACTCACCTGATACTTATTATTATGGACTCTACTCAGTCTTCTTATTTTTACCAAGTGTTTGTGTCTTTTGTTCTTCAACTTAATGTGCATTTAAATTCCTCTGCTGAAGCTGTTCTTGGCCATGTTATATTATAGGTGGTAAATCTGAGCCCCCCAGGAGGAGAAGATAGAGAGTTCTTGCAATTTTGACTGGCTCGTCTCGTATGTAAACCTCGATGCATAGATTTGTATAAATTGTAATTCTCGTGATTGTAGTGTGGTCGTGGATGCAGACAAATTATCGTTGCCACAATTAAATCTTGTGTAGCTGATAGTTTCTCTCCATTTACGTGTGCTTTAATTTTCATTAGCTAGAGGTAAATGAGCCGAACCTATAATGAGTAGGTCGAGTTTGGTCTGTTAAATATTTGATTTGGATCTGTTATAATTGAGTTCGTTTCTTCAACGAGTCAAGCTTAAACTATCAAGAATCTATAGGCTATTGAGCCATTTTATGTTATATTTTATTACTTATATATTTATTTAATATGATAAAATTAAACTTGAATAAATACAACAACATAGCCTTTTCCTCTATCAAGTTTATGCTCTAAATTCATATGAATAACTTGTGCATATGGGTGTTTATTTTAGACCGAGAAAAATTGAATTATATTTAAGAAACCAATAACCATTGATAATAATTAGACCTGATTATAGATTTTAGAGAATTGATTAATTGCAATTTAAATATAATATAGTTTTTACTTATGTCTGCATTTTTGTTATCGTCTTTGTGCTATTTTAAACACTCAGGAGTAGGGACGAGTATAGTTTTAGAACCAAACTCTTTGTTTGTCATATAAGGGAATTAAATTCAGAACTACTATGTGAGAGACGGTTCAGGTTTAGGTCATACTTGTTATAAACCGATTAGTTTTATATCTTGAATTCATGCTCGACTTATAGGTCGAATTTGAGTTTGATTTAGTCAAAAATATTACATTTGTAATTAGAAATATACTAGCGAAAACCGAATGTTAAAATTTAACTATTACAACTCAATCGAAATATAAAATTCGCAAACAAAATAAACATAACAGATAAACAATATACGTGGGTGGACAAGGTGCGGACACGTGGTGACGTGAACCAGTATGATTCTTATTGATTAACCGGCGGTTCTAAGTTTTGAGAACTATAACCAAACTGAAATTCAATAGTTCTCTCAAATTCAGAAGAAAAAAAACGAATTATTAACCATGGTTCTGATTTTCGGTTTTGAGTCCAGTTTGATTCCCAGTTCGGGGCCTAAAGTGCCCACCCTAGGGGTGCTCAAACACCGTTACCGGAACTGGTGTCCTAAGCCAAAAATTAAACCGGTGTGGTATGGTTTCAAATTCTGCGACCAAAGCCAGGCTGGAATTGGTGGGAAATTGGACTATCGGTTAACCGGAAAATTTGACCGATTTCTCAATTCAACCAGAATCGATTTTGACTAGGAAAAACTGAAAATGGGGAATGGCAGTGGGATTGAGACTGGGCTCCGGCGAGTCTCCGACGATGGATTTAGCGTCAGATTGCTCATGTCGGGAGAAACCCAAGGTTAAAATTACATATTGGTACCCTCTTTATTTCGATTTCTCAAGTAAAATAGCAAACGAGTGATGAAGATGAAGAGAGACATTCAGGAAGGAGATGCACTGAGTTTGTGAAGCTAAAGAGATTTATATCACCCTCTTTCTCGGTTTTCCATTCTCTATTTTCTTTAAACAGAAACCTTTTGATGTATAATATTAGGTTTTTTTTTTATAGAAAATCATAATAATTTAAATGGGAGTAAATGAGAGTCATTTCTTTCTCAACCTCATACTTAGAAAAGATGAAAATGAAAAACATAGAAAATAAGAGAAGAGAAGAGAAATAAGTGAATATGTAAGACAAATTAAAAGAGTTGAGAAAGAGAGAGAAAGTGAGTGGGGAGAAAAATACAAAAAATGAACGGATGAAGATGAGAGACTAGGAAAGTCCTCGTGTAGAGTCACATGATTCTATAGGGGCCTAAGATAGGGTAAAGGTCGGGTGCGAGGGACTTATCGTAAGAGGGATTTGATTTATAACTAGTGTTTTTAAACCTCCTCAATAAGTTACTCGAGTCACTGCGTTCCTTGGCGAGAATCCCCCTATCTTGTCTTGTCCAAGGAGAGAACGTACAGAATAATACCCTCTTTCAGAGTCACTTTGTACCTCTTCTAAGTCACTCGAGCAATAAATCCCTAGGGCTGGCTTATATACAGACCTTGGTTCACAAGGAACCACGTGGAAGGTTGAGGGACTTTGATCTGAGATGATGGACGACTACAATTACTCCACAATTATACAGTCAAATCATTACCGATTGGTCCGATTAACCACGATTTTCACTCATTAAAATCGAGAACCAAACTGGTTAGTATCAGCTTGAAAAATCAGAACAAAAACCGTCCTAATTTTACCCAATTTTGATTATGACTGATCCGATTCTACCAAGTTTCAGGTTCCTGGATAAATTTGAGCACCCCTACCTACCCCTATTCAAAAGTCAATATTGTTCACTCACCAAGTTGGTGTCTTGTACTCGACGTTCTCGTTTATGGGTGCAACACTTGTTTTCTTTATACTCTTGTGTCCACATATCCAACAAAAGCATTTGAATCTTAACCACATTCAATTTATTAATATGATATTTTAATGCGGTCTAACATTATTTCTCATGTAACAATAATGTTTCTAAAATTTTAATAAATATTTATGGTAAAAGCTGATTGAGTCGAATTCGAGTTTTAATATTATCTTTTAAGTCGAAATATTTTTTAAGAAAATGACACCACGACCCCTCAACTAAACACTGTTTGCGCTTACATTCGTTGAGTAAAACTTAATTTTTAAACTCCCTTAAATATTTTGCTATCTGCGCATGATGAATTCATTTTTTATGGCAAAATTGTCTTTTGAGTAATGATGGCATGTGATTTGCACATGTAAACGAGACATGTTCTTAAAAAGGCGCTCATTTGATTAGTTAATTTGACTTTCGTACTTGTTGTAATCGAGCTCGAGCTTAACATTTTAAGACTCGATAAGCCCACGAGTCGACTCGTTTAATATTTAAATAATTTTATATGTATATTGTTAATATGTATTTTTACCTTTCAATATAGGGAAAATTCCACTTAACTCCACCTACGTTTTAAGAAATTCCACTTACCTCTCCCGAAAAAAAGATGTTAACTCACAGCCCTCCTAAGTTTGTCAAAGTACCACTTAGCCCAACTCTGTTAACTTTTCGGGAAATGATGAAAATGTCCATGTATTTAAAAAATTATTGGAACTTTAAAATGACATAACTCTCTCATACGAGCTCCATTTCGGGCTCATAGTATATCAAATCGAAGAAAATCGAAAGATCAACGACTTTGAAGAAAGATTTTTTTATTAATA
>JAYMTP010003099.1:0-17779 GCA_036897365.1 Geranium brycei | reverse complement strand
TTCTTGACAGCAACTACTATGCTTTCTGATGCCAAATTAGCTCTGTATACGCTTCCATTCCCTCCTTCCCCAATGCAATGTCCAGGGTCAAAATCTTGTGTCGCCTCTATGATTTCCTTGTAGACTCGGCCTCCATCAAAAGTCAATATAGAAAACAGTTTTATATTGTTGGGAGTTTCACAACTCTGTGTTGTTGGCTGTTTCCCCATTCTTTTCCTCAAAACATAGAACAACCCAAAGATGGCACACAACAACATAAGAGATCCTAAAACAGTAAACAGTACTGAGAACAGAACCTTGTGGTGGTTTCTTGACAGAGGTATGAATGAACTGCAAGGCTTGAGCGAGCTAGCATTACCGCACAATCCTGTGTTGCCTTGAAGAGAAGCATCCTGAAATGCCTTAGTGTTTGGAATTGGGCCTCGCAGGTTGTTGTGAGAGATGTCAACATACAAGAGGCCATGCATTTTCTCAAACGAAGACGGAAGAGAGCCAGAGAGATTATTATGGGAGATGTTCAGCGTCTCCAAGCTCTGCAGATTGCTGATTCCTGAAGAGATCTCTCCACTGAGAAGATTATGACTCAAATCCAAAAGGGTCAAGTGCTCAAGCTTCCACATGACAGCAGGAATGTCTTGGCTGAATTGATTGTGGCTCAAGTTCATGGAATACAGTTTCAACCAGTCAAGGCATTGGTATGCGAGGAAAATGTTTCCAGATACGGAGAGATTTCCAAGTTTTGCAGGAACGGAACCGGAAAGTGAATTCAGATAGAGGTACAATACGACCAGGCTGGTCAAGTTGCCCAAAGAAGCAGGAATGGGACCGCTGAGATAGTTGGTGCACAAGGCAAGCTCATTTATGGACTGCAAATTTCCCTTGTTCACGGCAAGGTAGAGCACCTCAAGCTTGGTGAGCAGCCCAATTTCTTTTGGGATAGGGCCCTCCAATTGGTTCGTAGAGAGATCAAGATAGAGGAGTTTAGAGACTCTACCGATCTCAGGGGGGATTGTGCCAAAGAGCTGGTTCTTGCTGAGATCAACATATGCAAACGAGTAAGGTTGATCCTATTGACACTACCAGCAGAATTGCAAGAAATGCCAGACCAAGAGCAGGGACTGTTGCCAGAAGAGTTGGTCCAGGAAGGTACGAGCAAATGGGTCCTGCTTTGGAAGGTGGACTTCCAGTGGAGAAGGGCATTTGCTTCTGTGGAAGAGTCAGGCGCAACACATAGTGAAGCCCAAAGCATAACAGAGAGTGACAAAGAGAAGAATAAAGAGAGTCCATTGTGCAATGCCATTTACAAACTAATGATATTGCTCTGGAAATATGGGTTAGGACCATTACCTGATATATACACTCTTATGAAGGAGACTTTGGCCTTCAACAGTTTTCAGTCTCCCAGTCCAAAGCCATAACTTTTGGAGCCTCCTTGGGGCTAAAGTCAGTGGCAATCAAAACTATATAGACAGCTCCTTGATTCGGACATTATCAGATTAAGTAAGCACATTTCAAAGTCTCACATCAAATCAGTAATGGAAGTTATGTTACCAGGCCCCAAGGTTTCCAATGACCAAGACTTAGAGGTCACTTGCCCCGTAATACAATCATGGAAAAGTAACCAACTTCGTAATCATATTACATAAAACACTTAGTATAATAGTTAAGGCATAATATAAGGGATATACTGAAATGGCATTTCAAACAAATAAATATTAACATTTACATAAGTTCGTTGTCTTGAACGGTGAAAAAATATACGGCAACAATGTAAGCTAAGCTTATCAAGTTCCTAGTTCAAGAACAAAACAAGCAGTCCATAATCTAAAATACAATAATTGAATTGAAAAATGAAACAAACCTTCAAGTCCCAATTGTGTCCAATAACACAAGTATTGATTTGAAAATTTCAAGACTGCAATTGAGGAGAATATGAGGGGTTGCTTCATCAACAACAATCGCCCGGAGATGGACATTGATTAAGGAATCGAGCTCGAGGAAGAGATTATCCTGAGCAGTATATCTAAGGTTATGACAGTGAATGACACACTCTTAATCGTCTCTCAAAGTTAATTATAGGGTAATTCTACGGACCTACCCCTACTCTTACCCTTAGATATATTAGATTATATTTTTATTTATTTCTCCTTAATTAAAAAGCGTTTTTCACCTCTTAATTATCCAAAGTTTCACACCAGTAATCAAAAAGACGTTTTTGTAAAATATTTATATGTTATACGAAAAACAGAATTAACATCACATTTTTATCATGAACAAAATCTATATTTAACTTCTTAAAAAATGTCATTATTGTATGGAGCACATTTATGCCATTTAGAAAATGTGGCACAACTAGATAGAGTGCTACAACCAATGTCCCAAGACTTGTGCAAATATGGATTCAAGGTCTTAAGGTTTTATCTGTACGCATGATGTGAATTCTGATAGCATTTGTGAATAATGAATTTAATTTGACACCTTCTTCTTTTTTTTCAGTCGACAACAAAATTAGATTAAACAGAAAGCGAGAAAATATAAAACAAGCCCGAAAGGCGAAAAGAAATTACAACGGGTAGCTGAGAATAACCTAAAACCAAAAAAGGAGAAAGTAAACCGATTTGATTGAAGAAAACAATTGAACCGATTCAATTGTGCAAAATCCGGTCCCATCCGGTCTGATCTGGAAATCAGACAGGTTGAGAGTTGTCTAAAATTGAAGATTGAAGATTTTGTTATTGATAAACTCACTATTTCATGGCTAGAAGACTTGTTTGCTCCTGTCTACAAGCAGCCAGGGGTAATGATGAAGCTTGTTTGTACACAATATTCAGCTTGATGCTATTCACCAAATCCAAATACCATTCAACCAATAATACAAGTTCATAACCAAAAGGGTACAAAGCAAACAGCTAAAACAACTTATTGAACACAAATGACAAGTCTGCAGAAGCATATATGTTCATACCATCTGTGAAACAGCGATCATTGTTGGCCTAGCTTCAGGATTGCCATCAACACAAGATGCAGCCACCTTTATGATTTTTAACACTTGTTCTTTCTCCCTCTGACTCGGACGCGGAAGGCGCCGATCCATTGCCTCTTCCAGCAATACTTGGTCTTCCGGGTCCAGAGCGGATGATAGAGAAGAGATTAATTCACCTGGGTGAGTCCCTTTGATCACTTCAAACGCCAACACTCCAAAGCTATACACATCACACTTCTCTGTCACCTTCATTGTAAAAGCAAGCTCTGCCACACCAAACAAAAACGGTAACAGTGTCTCAACTTAAGCATAGAGAGAACAAAACATCAAGAACTAGAGAGAAAAAACTTAAGCATAGAGAGAACAAAACATCAAGAACTAGAGAGAAAAAACTTGATTACTTACCCGGTGCAATGTACCCATAAGTTCCTGCAACTGCAGTCCAGTTGGAAGAATCCAGAAGCTTTGCAAGGCCAAAGTCTGAAACGCGAGCTTCGAATTCAGAATCAACCAAAACATTGCTGCTTGTGATGTCTCTGTGAACGATAGGTGATGAGCAGTGATGGTGCATATAGCACAAAGCATGAGCTACTCCTTTTATCGCATTCACCCTCTTTCCCCAATCAAGTTCTTTAGCTCCCTCTTTGCTGCTCAAGATTGTCGCCAAGCTGCCACGTTCAAGGTACTCGTACACAAGAAGCAAGTGCCGAGAATGAGAGCAAAAACCATAGAACTTCACAATGTTACGATGCCTTATCTCTGTCAACGCCCTGATCTCGTTGAGGAACTCCTTTGGATATGTGTTGTCACCAACATCATCTGGCAGAGGGTGCAGTTTCTTGACAGCAACTGTTATGCTTTCTGATGCCAAATTCGCTCTGTATACGCTTCCATGCCCTCCTTCCCCAATGAAATGTGCAGGATCAAAATCTTGTGTCGCCTCTATGATTTCCTTGTAGACTTGGCCTCCATCAAAAGTCAATATAGAGAAAAGTTTTGGAGCACCGATATGATCACCACTCTGTGTCGTTGGTGGCACTACTTTTCTTCTCCTCAACACATAGAACAACCCAAAGATGGCACAGAAAAGCAAAAGTGATCCTAAAACAGGAAACAGTTTTGAGAACAGAACCTTGAGGTGGTTTCTTGAAAGAGGTATGAAAGAATTGCATGGCTGAAGCGCACTAATATTACCACACAATCTTGCGTTGCCTTGAAGAGAAGCATCCTGAAATGTTTTAGTGTTTGGAATTGGGCCTCGCAGGTTGTTGTGAGAGATGTCAACGTAGAAGAGGCGATGCATTTCCTCAAAAGAAGACGGAAGAGAGCCAGAAAAATCGTTGTGGGAGATGTTCAGCGTCACCAACCTTTGCAGATTGCTGATTCCTGAAGAGATCACTCCACTGAGACGATTGTGACTCAAATCCAAAAGGGTCAAGTCATCTAGCTTCCACATGGCAGCTGGAATTTCATGGCTAAATTGATTGTGGCTCAAGTTCAAGTAGTATAGTCTAAACCAGTCGCCAATATCTCCGGGAATGAGCTTGCTGAATTTGTTGGCAGACAGATCAAGAAGTTCCAGATTAGTTAGCATTCCAAGTTCTTTTGGCACCTCACCAGAAAGTTGGTTTCCGCTGAGGATTAGGCGCCCTAAAGAAGTTAACTTGGCCAGTCCATTAGGGAGCGGTCCAACAATATGATTCGAAGATAGATCAAGAACTTGTAATTGGAATATGTTTCCAATCTCAGGTGGTATAGTACCACTGAGATTGTTATTTGCCATGAGAAAGGTAGCAAGTTCTGTGCTTCTTCCCCAATTACGCGAGAGGCTGCCAGAGAAATTATTGTCACTGAGGTCCACAAAAGTCAAATTTGGATAAACTCCAAAATCTCTGTGAATGTTTCCAGTGAGTTGGTTTCTATTCAGACGGAGCCTAACCAAGCTTTTACAGTTTTTCAAAGTTTTGGGAATTGGACCTGTCAAATAGTTTTCATATACAGAAAATTCTTGAAGGGATCGGCCTCGACAAAGATTTGGTGGCAATATACCAGTAAGCTTGTTGTTCCACAACTGTATATTAACAAGAGACTTCATGGTACCTATCTCTTCAGGAATGGAGCCTGAAATTTGATTTTCGGACAGATGAAGTTCGCTGAGATTTGTGAGGTTGCAAATCGAAACAGGGATTGAACCATTCAGTTCGTTGATGCCCAAAACCAACAAATCAAGAGACTTCATGCTTCCAATCTCTTCAGGAATGGAGCCTGAGACTTGATTTTCACCCAGAAAAAGTATGCTGAGATTTGTGAGGTTGCAAAGTGAAACTGGGATTGAACCAGTCAGTTTATTGGCACTCAAATCCAACGTAACAAGAGACTTCATGTTTCCAACCTCTTTGGGAATTGACCCAGAAAGTTGGTTTCCATGGAGATAAAGATTAGTGAGGTAAGTCAGATTGCCAAATGAACGTGGGATTGAACCATTAAGCATGTTGAAGCCCAACTGTAAATCAACAATAGACTTCAAGCTTCCAATCTCCTCTGGAATTGAGCCAGAAAGTTGATTGTCATATAAACAAATTGCTCTAAGGTTTGTTAGGCGGCCAAGTGAAGCAGGAATTGGACCGTTGAGTTTATTGCGCCTCAGATCCAACTCAACAACAGACTTCAGGCTTCCAATCTTTGCAGGAATATAGCCAGAGAGTGTATTTGTGGATAGAGACAAGATAGTTAACTTTTCCAAGTTTCCAAAAGTTGAAGGAATTGAACCATCAAGCTCATTATATGACAGGTCAAGATAGGTGAGCTTGGAGAGGAGACCAATTTGTGGTGGGATGGTACCAAACAGTTTATTCTCGCTCAGATCAAGATAAGAGAGATTAGAGAAAGAAATGAAGGAAAAGTCATGGAGCGTTCCATGTAAACCAAGATTAGTGAGGTTAATTTGAATGACAGTGGTACCTCCAGCGTTGCAAGAAATGCCAGGCCAAGCGCAATGACTAGTTGATGACTCGTTGGTCCATGAAGAGAGGTGCGTTTGGGTATAGCTCTCAAGGCTGGCTTTCCATTTGAGAAGAGCATTTGCTTGTGAGACTGAAGCTGAAGCTTGAATGTAAGTAATGGAGCATGAATATAAGAAGAGAAAAAAGAAGGATGGTAAACATGCCATGGTTTATTGATGTAAGATGCTTGTGCACCCAATGATAGAGAGATAGCATAACTAACTAGACAGTTTAACTTGTATAACAAGTGGAGTTCTTCTTTTTGTGTGGAAAAAATTGTTGCAAATTGGTTCTAACTAGCACTACAGAGCCCTCCCAATACGCTTGACCGTAAGGTCTTTTGTATAACAAGTCAAGTTCTTCCTTTGTTTGAAACAATGGCTGCAACTTGCAAATTGGTTCCAACTAAGAGCCCTTCCAGTACGCTTGACTATAAGGCCTTTGCTTTATAATCTAACTTTTATAACAAGTCAATGGTTGCAACTTGCAAATCGGTTCTAACTAGTACTACAGAGAGCTTCCAATACGCTTGACCAAAAGGTCTTTTGTATAACAAGTCAAGTTCTTTTTCTCCCATCCCTTTATGTGGGAGACATGGTTGCAACTAGCAAATTGGTTCTTACAGAGCCCTTCCAATATGACTGACCATGCTTTATCGTCCTCTTATGCTTATAAGTTCTATGGGGACTGAAATTTCAATATATATGTAGAAAAAAAATTTAACAACTCAACACACATGAAAATTTATTTTTAAGGCAATTTTCTAAGAGTGCTGCATATGACTGTTTGGCAATGGTAAAGCATGCTCTGAAATAGAGGCATTTGAATTGAAAAATCAAACCTCAATCATGCCCAGTAGCAAATCAGTCATTGGCCCTAGTAACCCAACTGGAGCTCCCCGCCGCACATCTCCTCTCTCCACCGCCACTGCTGCTATAGAAGATGCAATGGACCGACGGCTTCCAGCTCCGAGTCGGAGGGATAAAGAAGTAGCAAAAATCATAGAAGTTTAGCTGATAATGATAAATTGTACATCAACTGTAATTGAAGAATAAAATTCAATTTCCCCAATATTTTGTTATTGAAGTACATATTTGGAGAGAATGTATATGAATGTCATTTTCACACTCTCCTTCCCGGGCTCTCATCTATGTTCCCCAGTCTCCTCCGCCACTGCCATCACCAATGGCGATGGCTTCGGGCAGTTGTTGTTGATGTCATCTTCTTCTCAATTTTATCAATTGCAATCCTCGTCGTAATCATCTCCAACTTCCATTGTCTCGTGTAAGAGATGTCAACGTTGGAGAGGCCATGTGTTTCCTCAAACAAAGATGGAAGAGAGCCAGAGAGAATGTTGTTGGAGACATTCAGCATCACGTGCTCTGCAGATTGCATCAATTTAAATGCAAAGAGCACCATGGGGATACCCTAACGAGTCAAGGTCCCGTCCCTCTGTTGCGTGTTAAGTTCCTTAACTACATTTGACACTCGGCAATAAGTCAAGCTCTTTCTCACTTGCCCCTTTGGATAGAAACAATGATTGCAACTTCCAAATTGGTTTGAACTACAGAGTCATTCCAATGTGCTTGAGACTGAATTATTTGTATAACAAGTCAAGGTCTTCCTCTCATGTTCCTTAGTGTATATAGACAATGAGCATGCAGCCTCTACCTACTCCAATTGTGGAGGAGTGTTATAATATATCATTATACAATATTTCACATTCATCCAAACTCTTGTATAGGTAGTAGTAATAGTATTATTTTCCTATTATGCTTGTATTTGTGTATCTATATATATTCTAATGTTAATAATATAAACCCCAAGGGGGAATATTAACTATCACTTTCGTCTAATTATTAGCTAGATAAACTATACATTTTGTAGATATGAAGTTCCTCGGGAATTAAGTGCGTTTATCAATAAAAATTTTCTCCTTTTGCTAAAAAAATTTCTGAACACACAGTACTGATGTATAATCAAGGTTTTAAAAGGCAAAATCGGAAATCAAGACGTTTTCTCCTTTCCACTCTGAGACTAAGCTTCGGAGCACAGTAGGTAGTAAGCCTCAATGATAAGATTAATAATTTAATAAAATATCATATACCCACATGTTAAACAACAGGAGCAAAAAGATATCTTATATCATGTTTCTTTTCAATATGAATGAAGAGTTTGTTGACCCAAAATGTCAACTTTTGAGATATTTTATCCATAACTTTTGTCTTTTAGATAGAAACTTCAAAGTTTCCACTTGCAACTTGCCCATCTATGTTTTGGATTATAAGTATCTTATTAGACATGTATGATTTTGGGTGTTGAACAAATTTACACACCAACACTATATAGATGGTGTGAGCGAAGATGGCAGGAATCTCCTTTTTCTATGTTCATTGTGTTCTTGCCAAGATGTGTATTATTGGGTATTTGGGTAAAATGTTACTTGATAAATTATTAACATTTGTATGTTGAAGAAAGATAATTGATAAAAATCAAACTAAGCAAATACGACAACAATATTAAGTTCCTACTGCAAGAACAGAACCCATTATCAAAACAAGCAGTCCAGAATCTAAAGTTGAAGCATTTGAATTGAATAAACAAACCTTGAAGTCCCAATTGTGGTGATGGCAGTGGCGGAGGAGATGGACATTGGTTTAGGGTTTTGGATCAGTTTCACTTTCATTACTAAAGAAGACAAGAGCTCTTCTTACAAGAATTGCAAAAGGTAGTCGTGTAATTTACACTTTTTATCCTTGACTAAAAAGGAGAATTTCACCTTATTTTATCTAAAGGTGAAATTCATCTTCACGAAACTATAAATTTAATTTCTACGGTATTCTAAATATTTATTGTTACATTTTACTTATTTTCGGAAGATTTTTGTTTTAAAAAAATAAAATTGTCCATTATTCACTCTAGAATTTTTAAAATGATGCCCACATTCTAAAAGAAACTTGGCACTCTTATCATTAAGTGAAGAAGAGGGTTTTCAAAGTTCAAAAACATTTTTTTTATCAACGAAAAGAGAGTTTATAGATAGGGAGGAGATTGAAATCCCGAAAAGGGAGCTGAAATCTCGAAGTACAAGGTGAAAAGGAAGACCAAAGATAAAACTAGAAAAAAAGTCAAAAAACACTGCTAGGTTGTAGTCAAAGAAACCATTTCACGGTTACGAGTGTCTTCTTCATTCATGAGTTGAATTCGAGATAAAATATCTTCTTCTTTGCCAATGACGGTGAAACCCAAACCTTTGAAATTTTCTAAAGATTCCTCAGCAAGAGTCTTTGGATCCAAATCAACATGAGGGGACGAGGTAGTAGAAACAAGCTCAGATGCAAGTCAGTTGTGAGAAGTCTTGGAGCGACTTTTTTGAATTCGCGAGGTGTGGAACCTCCAACGACGGCGCCTCCAAAATTTGCCTCTAGGCTTACCAAAGAGAAAAACAAGAGGAGGGTTTAACTCGTCCATGCCAAGTCCAAGCATGGGAGACCCATCTAAAAAAGATGAGCCCAAATAAGGAGAGACAAAGTCAGGCCCACCTGAGTTGAGGCCCACAGGTGAGCTAGCATTATGGGCAACTGCGAGGTCCAACATAGCAGGCCCATCCACTGAAAGACCCAATAGTGACTGATCGACAATAACCGACCCAATCAACCAAAGTCAGTTTTTCAACAAAGACAACTGAATCCGACCCAAGTAGCATAGTCAGTTCGGAGAAAACTGGCCCGACTTAATCGATTGGTTCTTGGTTTGGACCGAAGAAAACCTACTCTCATTAGGAAAATAACTCAAGCTAGAAAACCCAGTAGATTTTTGTAATTTTACATGTGTTTACAAATCCTCAGATTGAGCAATCTTATCTCATCGGTATTGAGTCATGTGATAAAAATGAGTTTTGATCTCTAACCCTAACAACATCAAAAAGTATGAAAATCATATACTCAAAGAGAGTTGTGAGGGGGTTAAAACCATCAAAACCTCGTGAGTGTTCTTCAATACGACGGTGCTGATGGGATTAGTAGATCCGTATTGATTTCACAATTATTAGTAACATTATTATGTTGTTGCAAATTGCATGCTAGGTAGAATAAAATTCTAATAGTCACTAGGGGGTAAATATGCCATATGCGACAAATCGATAGCAACGGTAACTTGACAGACTAACTTGTATTACAAGTCAAGATCACAAGCTCAAATGCTTTGAACAGATGGGGAGTTGTGGAGGCCTAATATTTATGATGGGCTGGAGTCAAGGTCTTCAGGTTTTGTCTATATGGATGATGTGAACTATGATAGCATTTGTGAACAGTGAACTGATAGTGCATTAATTTGCTTCTACCAAGAGAGACTTGATTTTTCACCATTTCAACAACCTTCACACCAAGCTAGTAATGTAATTAATAGCAACGAAAGTGAGTGGATTGAAGTTCATTTCCAGATATATTTCTTTCTCGGCAAAACCAACCAGAGCCTTATCTTATGGCAACAACAATATCAACAAAAGTATAATCAAACAAAGCTTTGATGATTAATACACTACACACAACCTGAACTGAGTTTCTAACCCTTATTTTGTGCTAAACTGACCACAGAACAAATTGGAATCTAATTATCACTTGTGATGAAACCACACGACACTGGTTGAAACCCAAAATAAATATATAAGGAACCTCACCTTGGACGAGGGCTGCGACTCCTTGACCTTGTTTTAGGCTTTGAAGATGACTCTGACACCTTCCCTTTATGGCTGAAGATATATACATATCAATCACGCAGCTATAAGTCAGAGAAGTAGATAAACCAAGCCAAATTATAAAAGCCAATGCAAAATGTTATGTTCACAAAATACTAATTTCACGCCTCTAAACTTTATAATTTGACTACATCGCAGAGGTGAATTAAATCATGTGACTACAACCCCTTGTCTCAAATATGGATTTTAGGCTTTATTACACAGTGTTGCAACTACCAATCACAACACATTTCTGTGCATAATGTCAAAAATCACCATGCATCAGTCATCACATAATGAATATCTAAGAGCACCACCATGCAGAAACTAAAAAGGGTAATTCAGAAAGACGCTGCGTAAACTGTATGAACATTCAATGATCTTACATTCTCTCTGCATTTGGGCCATACTTGGTGAACTGAACAGCAATCTCTCTACCATCCACAAGCTTTCCTGAGAAAAATCAGGACACAAACCAAACCAGTGACCCAAACAAAATAAAAAGCTTAAATTTTTGAAATCCCAGATTAAAAGGGTACAAAAATGAACAAACCATCAAGCCTCTCGACGGCCTTCTGGGCCTCATCAGCATACTTGAACCTCACAAACGCAAATCCCCGAGAATCCCCAGTTCTTCATTCATCACAGAACCACTCGTCACGGACACACAAGAAAATGCTCAAATCAAGGCACGCACATGAACATAGACGCAGCATTACCTTCTATCTCTGGGGATAAAGACATCGACGACCCTGCCGTACCTGTCGAAGAGAGGGAAGAGATCGTCGGGGTGGTTCCTGGACAAAAACAATAACACAATCAGTAATGAGAGGAGAGATTAGGGTTCAGAAACAGAGGAAGAAGAAAGGAGAATTACGGAAAGAGATGTTGAGGACGAGGAGCGAGTAGGTGTCTTTGATGTCTGGAGGACCCGATCGCCCGAAATGCGACATCGTTCTCTCGCTCTGTGTCTCCGAGGCTCAAGCTCAACAATGGTGGTGGTCGTGGAGAAGGTAAGGGTTTTGGAGGTAGGAGAAGATAGAACTAACTGATACAATACAAGTAGGAGTGCTTATTTTGGACCCGAAACCGGTCCGAATCAAAAACTGATCTGAATCGGTATTTGAAAAATCAAGAATCGGAATAATAATTTATTTTTTATTATAATTTTAAAAGAATTATTAAATTACAATTTAGTTTTAATTCTTACAAATTAAAATTGCGATTAAATCGGAAAAAGATTGAGTCAGACTCGGTTCAGCCCGGCCTGGTCCAATCCCGATCATGGTCATGGTCAGGCTCGGTCACAATCATTGTCTTGAGCTTGAGCTTGACTAGTACATTTCTTATCATGTTAATGTCTTTTGCCTTTAAAACAGAGTATTTTTTGACGTAAGGATTACAACTTTTCCAAAAGAGACATTAAAAATATATGTGATCACATTCCATACTTCAACTATTTCGTCTATAATTCATTGTTTACCTTCATAATTAGGGGTCTATATCTCAATATATGACATTCTATGATGAGTAAATGTAACATCAATTTCAGCAAAGAAAATTGGACATGCATTATACCACTTGGTTTGAATTACTAATAAAATTCTCAAGCCCATAACACAGTTAGTGTTTTCACTGTGGTTGTGCACGTTTGAAAGTGATGACCGTTAAATCGATCAAAAGTTGAAACTTCCATTCTTTATGAAACTTACAACTATAATAATTTGCAGGACGTACCAACTAAAACTCAAACTCTAGAGAGAGTAATCTCCGGAACACTAAGACACTTCAATTGGTGTAAATGTTGTCTTAATGATGACAAAAATAAATACAAATGAATAATAACATTATTAACCGCAAAGCCACCGTAATAAGGTGTAATTTCCCTTCGCTTAATTACTCTTAAATCTTAATTACATGTTGTATTATAAAAACCTTAATACTGTATAAAACCTTGAAGTGTAGATCCATATTAATCTTGACCCGTCAAGAAAAAAAAATCTGAACCAATAAGAAGAAACCCCAAATTTACTTACCATAGATTATACTATATGATATGGAACACTAACAATTGATATGAATATTAAAGGAAAATATACTTTGTCTTATCAGACTCAATAATTGCACCGTACCTGCCCTCATTTTGCCTTTTAAAAACAATACTGCCCTCGCCCACCATTTTCTCAATCTAACACTAACCTCAAAATAAATACATGCCACTGCACTTCATTTGTGCCAGCTAACCAACTATCTTCTGTTTGGGTTCCGAGAAAACGATAGGCAGTAGAGATATATCAGAGGGTAGAAAGTATCCTAGAAATGGCGATAGGAGGATTCGCCGTCGAGACCGGCCGTGTCGACGGCAACGACTTCAACGGCAAGATCACGGCGTCGCTGGTGATCACCTGCATCGTCGCCGCCTCCAGCGGCCTCATTTTTGGCTATGACATCGGAATTTCCGGTAATCAACTCTCATTTCCTTCAAAACAAAAATTAATCATTTATTTTTCACTATCTTTCTGTCTGAAATACATGTATATCATTGAATTATTACTGATAAAAGCCCGGTTTATTTAATTAGTTTCAACAATAAGAAATGAGATTGAGTATTGGAATATGATTTTGCCCCGTCTGCTGTTATTGCTGATAAAAAAAACTTGGCGGTATGTAGTGTTAATTGAGCGTAGAAGCGATGAAACTCCGGCGAGATTTAACTCGCCGGAGAAGCTAGTTAGAGAGGGATCAGAGGCAAGTAATTGAGGGTAGCTGAGAGAGTGTAGCGACCTACCCTCGAGCACGAGCATGAACAACTACTACTACTTGAAATGGGAACTAGAAAATGATAAAGAATATAAAGATGATGTATGATGTATAATACATATATTGACCGGTAGATGAAAAAGGTATAGCTTTTAAATTATCAAATCAATAGTTGTTGGTCCACATAGCTACAATTAGTTAAGTATTGATATGATCGAGCCAAAATAATTAGCTCATAAAATAAAATTGGACTGATCAATTTTAGACTAAATATATTAACAACCAGGTAATATGGCAGTGTATTTTATGACGTCTGTAATTCGTTCGGGCTCTGGTCGGGAGTTCAAGCGTGGGCACTTTCCAAAAGCTCTAGCTCTCTTGAGTAATGACATGTCTTAAATAATATAGCAATGTGTCATATATTGAAAAAATAGAAAAATGAGAGGTCAATTTGTTGTGTGATTTAAATGTTGATTTATTTTTTTTTATCAATTTATGGAATTTGAGTAGCCTGTTCGAATTGAATTATTGAGATACGGGGCAATTAATTAATTCTAAATTTGTCATTTGATGTGATAATTATTTGCTTTGAATTTAGTAATGACTATTAAGTGCTTAACGTGATCACTTATCTTTATTCAAAAAATAGTAATATTGTTTGATTTTTTTATCCATCCTCAAATAGGTACGTAGATGTCTATTTATGTTACCAGATAGGTTAGCATAAGAAGATGATACGCAATTAATGAAGAAAGTAAACGCAAAAATTACTCTCCATAAGTTAAACAAAATCATAAATGATTTTCTTTTAAAGTTAAAGATTTTATTTGAAGATATGTAGTTAAAAATTAAAAGACATAAAGAGAAATGAAATGAAGATTGCAAACTTTATAAGTGATGGTAGTCTTTTTTTAATAATATTTTGTTTAAAGTGGTCGAGGGTTAGGTTAAATAGTATTAATTGTTATTATTATTTAAAGTTGACTTTGTTACTAGCCGCCATACAAATAATATACAATACCGTTTTAGGTATTGACTATTGGCAACTTGCTTCCATTAAACGTGGATGCCTAAGAATGGATATATTATATTATCCAATCGAATGAATATATGTACATGTGATGCAGTTAAGTTACTGATATATAATAGTTTTTTATATTTATTTTTAAAATGTGCATATAAATATGAAATTACAAATATATCAAAGAAAATATCTATCTACATCCACTTGCTTGAGCATATATTCACTTCTACATGATAATATAACCACTTAATCATTATGACGCCTAGAAGCGCCCAAAAATAATTGAACTCATTAAATCGAACAAATTTAATTTAAAAATTAATTGATCAGAGTAAAATTAGCTTCGTTTGATTTAACGGGTTGATTTAAACACATAACTCATTTTAAGATATTGAACATCCTTGTTAAGTGGACCTAAATATATTGGTCCAACAAAATACAGGTCAAATAATAAATCAATGTCATCCAAAAATGGAAATCGGTTCAAAGAAAATCTAACTGAAAACCGGTAAGTTAAGTATTAAGTCAAAACGGTCTAAAGTGTGAGAATTTCATGAAATTCGGTTCATAAAAACTGAACTGATTCAAAAACCAACATATTCAAAACGAACTGCACTGAATTCCATCAGTTTAGTTTCAGTTTTTATTTTCTTAAAGCTGAATTGTTCGATTTGGTTTAAAACTGAACCGAATCGACTTATGTCGTCGGATTCAGAAATGTATACATCTCTATAAGTTGACAAGAGAGCATGTTCAACTATTCATGGATGAAATCAAACTAACCATAACTTTTTTGAAATGATGAACAATCAAAGTTGAAATATCTCATAATATTGGAATGATATAAACAATGCGCAGGAGGAGTAACAACAATGGTGCCATTTCTGCACAAGTTCTTCCCGGCGGTGCTGAGGAACGCAGCAAAGGCCACCACCAACATCTACTGCATGTACGACAGTCAGGTCCTCACCGCCTTCACTTCCTCGCTCTACATTGCTGGCCTCGTCTCCTCCTTACTCGCCAGCCGCCTCACCTCCATCTTCGGCCGCAAGGCCACCATGATTCTCGGCGGCGCCACTTTCCTCGCCGGCGGCACCATCAACGCCGCCGCAGAAAACATAGCCATGCTCATCATAGGCCGTATCTTGCTCGGAATCGGCGTCGGCTTCACCAACCAGGTACATATATATTTTTACTTAACCATTTTAACAACACTATACCTTTGTATTGTAGGTACCTACCTTTTGAAATGAATTCCCGCCATTTCAAAATTAAATATATTTTTAAAAATAAATTATTTTTTAAAGATTGATTAAACATGAATAATTTAGGAATGTTGATGTGGTTTGGGTTGGGCCAAGTTTTTTTTCTGTCCGAACCTACGTTTGAAGTTGGTTCAAACGCGTTAAATTTGACTTACTTAAATTTTTTAAATGTATAAATGATAAAGATCGTCTAGCACATTTATTGAGTTGTGAATAATTTCACGTATTTTCAACGCGGTAACGTAACATAACTCTTTTCGAAATCCACCTTGCTATATCGGGTACAAAGATTATCCATTCTCCGGATTCTAACTCAAAATACATTTAACAAATGTATCAAATACAAAATAATTTTTTCCCGAACAAAAATCTGCCACCTTTCTTGATATGATCCTCAAAATTTCTACACTGATCAATCAGATCGGAGACACCATATCTCTATCATGTGCTGAAGCATGAAAATTCACACATACAAATGTGATTTTGTCAACTTTCACATGCACATGTGCGAGCTTAATTACCCTTGAGTGAACTCTAATTAATTACTAATTTTTTCAATATACATAAGGTATGGACTATGGAGCATGTGGGTTTCTATTTTCTAAGACCTAATGAATTAATTAATATTTTACTAACTTCTGTCAATTTCATAATATTTTTAGTGATCTAAACATCTCTAATTTGTTCCATTAGTCCCGATAAATCTACGACTGATTTAAAAAACATTTTAATTATTACCCTATACTGACACATGACACATAATATAATTGATTTGCTATGTACAAACCAGGCAGCGCCGGTGTACCTATCGGAGGTGGCGCCGCCGAAATGGCGCGGCGCTTTCAACATAGGCTTCCAGTTCTTCCTCGGCATCGGCGTCGTCGCCGCCAACTGCATAAACTTCGCCACCGCGAAGCACACCTGGGGCTGGCGCCTCTCCCTCGGCCTCGCCGTCGTCCCCGCCGCCATCATGACGGCGGGGGCTCTCCTCATCTCCGACTCCCCCAGCAGCCTCGTCGAGCGCGGCAAGCTCGACCAGGCCCGCAAGTCCCTCCTCAGGGCCCGCGGCTCCGGCGCCGACGTCGACGCAGAGCTCAGCGAGCTCGTCAAGGCCAGCGACGCCGCCAAGGAGGCCACGCGCGAGCCCTTCGCGACCATCTTCGAGAGGCGGTACAGACCCTACCTCGTGATGGCGGTGGCGATCCCGTTTTTCCAGCAGATCAGCGGGATCGGGGTGGTGGCGTTCTACGCGCCGGTGCTGTTTCAGTCGGTTGGGTTTGGGAGCGACTCGGCGCTGATCGCCGCCATTATTTTGGGGCTGGTGAATTTGGGGTCGATCGCTGTTTCGGCGTGTGTTGTGGATCGGTTTGGGAGGAGGGTTTTGTTTTTGGAAGGTGGAGTCCAAATGTTCATCTGTCAGGTACGTAAAGTTTACAGGATTTCGTTTTTCAGTGTCTGTTTATGCAAAATTGGTTATTTACAAGGTTCTATTTCATTAGATATGCTCTGGAAACAACGGTTGACCTCTCAGAAATTAGTTAGAGATTAATCAAATTCAACGATTAATAATACAAGTTGAAGAATTTTAAAACAATACAAAAGAGTCTCGTAATAATATGACTTGTAGACCGATTGAATTATGCATTTATAAACTTAATTTTTAGGTGGTTCGGACACAATTAGAGACGTTGCATTTAATATGAATCACGTTGTTTGAGTCTCGTAATAATATGAATTATTCATCTATAAACTTAACTTAGAGATGGTGACAATAGGGTGAGTTTTGTATTACGTCTTCGTCGCGACAGAATTGCAAAATTTAGGTGTTCGTCATATTATAGTATTTTGTCTTGTTTTATGAATGACACAATGAGGCAGGTTCATGACAGGTTTTGTGACCTTATCTTCGTCTCGATCAGATTGTAATAGTAAATATGTTAGATTCAAGTATTTTGCCCAAATACAAAACTACTTGTTATTGACCCCACCATGAATGACCTACTTGGTCAG
>JAYMTP010003098.1:0-17779 GCA_036897365.1 Geranium brycei | reverse complement strand
AACAGATCGATTTGGTAACTAGTTACTGTTCGAATCAATCCGTTGGAGAACCCTTTCTTCCACTATAAATTCTCGATGGTGGAGAGAGGATTCTCCAACGGATCGATTCTCCGGTGGAGTGGAGACTGGTGGGCTGGACTTTGAAGCTTCACAATCACTCGCCGACGATGTCTGGAACTCCGGTGACGGTAAGAATTTCAAACGTTTCATGTCACTTTGTGGGTTTTCATGTCAATTTCTGGGTTTGCATGTCAATTTCTGGATTCGGACTTGGGGTTTTTTGGTGTTCATCTTCAATTGGGGTTAGGGTTTCTGATTTGGATTTAAAGTTTGGGAATTTTGATTTCAAATTTAAATTGGGGGTTAGGGTTTCTGATTTGGATTTAAATTTGGGGATTTGGATTTCAATTTCAAATTGGGGGTTAGGGTTTTGCTGATTTGGATTTAAAATTTGGGGATTTGGATTTCAATTTCAAATTGGGGGTTAGGGTTTTATGATTTCGATTTCAATTTGGGTTAAAATTTGTTCTTCATCTAGGCTGCAAGAGAAATAGATGCTGGCAGTGGGCAGTGGCTGGCTGCTGCTGGAAATAGTTGTAAATTATATTTAAGTTGTAAAATAAATTGCAAATGTAAATGTTAGGATTAGGATTATAATTTCTTGTGGTGAATGTGTAATTGTGGTGTGGATTTCTTAGGATTAAGAACTGTGGTGTGTAAATGTATATATCTGAATGGGCTTAAAAACTAAATGAGTTTCAAACTAATTGGGCTGAAACTGATAAATGTGTGGGCCTGAGTTCAAAAAATGCAAATGGGCTCAAATATTTAGGCCCATCGGGTGTCTTTGGTCTACCTGACTCACCCGAGACCCGAGTCTACCCCAACCCGACTACCCGACTCCTCAACCGAGTCGAGTATCGGGTCTGAGTTCCAATACCCAACTCAAACCGAGTCAGGTACGAACCGAGCCGGGTCTACCCAACCCGACTCGATGGACAACCCTGTCATCAAGTCCAACTATATTTAGATTAATTGTGTAAAGTTACAAAAATTCAGAGTGCATATTGAACTTCCTACCTACCAATTATGTTACCACTAATGAAAGTTATTGTAACAAAAAAAATTGGGGTAATCATATTTAAAAAAAAATTGAGGTGTTAACTTAAAAACATGTATAATTCAATATATTTATTAGTAATTATCTCTTTTTTCATATTCTATTTATTTGTTTGATGCAAGTAAAATATAATAATATATCTATATCAAATTTAGAGAACAGTCTCTAACAAAATTTAGGTTTTCATGACCATATAAATAATATTTTGTGACAATCATGTGGCCCACATCAATTAACTAATGACTTGCTGAAATTTGATTAAATAACCAAATTTGTTTGAACATGAAAATATTCACTCTCACGTATCAAAATTAGTGTTTGTCGTGATTTGTGACATTTGATTCAGTATTTGAGGGATAAATATTTATTTAATCCGTACCCAATTTATTATAATCCTCTTATTAGTACAGAGGCTATAATTAAGTATTAACATATATTTGTACGACCATCTTTGTTTACTAATATTGAAATAAGAAAATGTATTTATCTAATTTTACAACAAATAATTATTTATTTGTTCCGTACTGCTTTAATAATTATAAATAATTTATTAACATATATTTTAAATATATATAACATTTGTTTGATTAGCAATAAAACAAATCTATATTGAGTCAACAAATATTTAACACTCGCTCCTTAACTTCAGACTAGGGTTCGAGACTCAGCAAGGATATCTGCAGGGCCGGCTCAATTGTTTTTGAGGCCTAAAGCAAAAATGATTAATAGACTATTATTTTAAGTATTAGTTCTCAAAATGGGCCTAAAATATTAACATTTGAGGTTTTTTATCATACTTTGGATTTTATTTTTTTAGGTAGGCCTAAAGCATTTGCTTCATTTGCTTTATGGACGAGACGACCTAGATATCTGGGTGAAATGAATTTATGAGTAGATAGAAAAAGTAATGTAATATTAAAAAAACAAATATTTAATACTTAACCTAACTTTTAATACAGGTGAGCTCTAAACCGATAATCCAATCAATATTCAACATTCAAACTCATATACAAGATATTTTATATCTAATAATTTTTGTAATCATATGACACATATATATATATATATGACTGGAAACATCAATTTTAAGTGTGTATTTTGGATAACTAAAAAAAAAAGTGTGTATTTTGGAATAAAAGAAGTACAATATTTTGATTTTCATTTATATTACACTCTTATTGAAAACTCCAGCTTTTAACATGTATCACTATAATTCTTTTGAAACATACAAAATAAATAACTTCTATAGTCAATCATAGAAATGAATTGAATCGATCAAGTCTCGATAGATTTCGATTGCATGTAACAATATTATTTCGCATGTATATAAAATGGTATGAATTTCTTCAGGTAAGTCACGAAAAACTAAAGATACGGTCGATATTATCTTAATAGATTAACCACTTGTGTAACCATTTGCTAAAAATAAAATTATAAGATTCCTCAAGTAAAGAAGAATTCTTTTACTTGAGGAATAAAAGTTAGAAACTTTTTCCACATCTTCTCCACTTGCTGGAATTTTTTTTACCGAAATTATAAAAATACCATTTTTGAGAAGAAATTTGTGAGTGAGAGTAGTAGGCAAGAAAAGAGGGAGATCTGTCAAGTTTTATATAAATGAATAGTAACAACGTATATTGTGATGTGTGTTGTTACTAATTATTAGTAATGGAACACGCCACAATATACGCCGTTACTAATTAAAGGTCCCAACAGCTGGATTTCAAACCGTTAAACCCTAATTTGGGTCAACGGTCAAACACGTTGTAACAGCGTATATGATGACATGCACCGTTACTTTGAGCCATAAGTAATGGCGTATTTTGGCTTGTATGCCGTCAGTAAGGCCATTTGCAACATCGTACTTTTACCTATTAATACGTTGTTACTAGGGAAAAATCTGATAGTGGAAGGGTATTTTATTAAAAGTACTTGATTGAACACTTTAAAAGATGTCGCGTGATTTAAATTAGGGATAATTATACATTACAATCTTCAACTATACGTGTTTTTCATATTATCATTATACTTTACTTTAAAGTCTACTTTCCATTCTACCGTTTTGTCTTACAGTGTTGATTTTCAGATAAAAAGATTATAATAATAACCTGAACTTTCCATATATTTTCTAAGTTTTCTCTCTCCCTCTTTTTCATTTCTCCCTTCAGAAAGTTACCAATGTTCCTCGACATGTTTCATTTGAAATTTAAATAAAATAAAAATATATTTTTAACTCTGTTAACTACTATGAAACAAATTGTCAGTGAAAAACACACGGTTAAAATTGAGAACAGTAATTGTCCATTTAAAGTACGTAAATTAAGATGGGTCCAATTCTTGAGTTTGAATTTACTTGCTCTTAATTAACATTGGCATTAACTTTTCTTTGAATTTGCTATAAAAACCAAAAAACATTTCCCCATACTTGCAGTCAAGCAACCTAGAATTGCTCAAAATCTATCAAACATGAATTCCGACAAGAGTACCCTCAAGCTGCCGGTCATAGACCTGTCCGAAAAGAGCCTGAAACCCGGAACCAGTTCCTGGAAATCGGGATGCGAGCAAGTGACACGTGCGCTCGAGGTCTACGGTTGCTTCGTAGCCACATACGATGATCTAACCTCGGAGCTTCACGACGATGTCTTTGAATCCGTAGAGCAACTCTTCGACCTCCCTCTCGAGACCAAGCTCCTAAACTCGACCGACGCGCCTTTCCATGGCTACAATGGCCAGATTCCTCACTATCCCATCATTGAGAGCTTGGGAATTGTGGATCCTCAGATCCTAAGCCAAGCTCAGAGCTTCTCAAATCTCATGTGGCCTCATGGGAACCATAAATTTTGGTATGTTTAGGTTCGTACTCTTGTAACGTCCACAAATTTGAGTTTTTAAGGTCAGCGTACCAAAAAAGAGAGAAAAGTAGTTAGGGTACGAAAATGTCATTTCGCTATAGTTAGGTGTAACAAAGTGTCATTATCCCACATAGTAATGTTTTTTTCTCCACGTCTAAACCAAATAAGGGAAAATCTGGTTTTCTTGAACATGTTAAACGGGAAATTTTAATTTTTAGAAGCACAACCGAAATCGAGTGTAATTGAAGGGTCGGTTTTAAATGGGTCGATTTTTTATTTAAACCAAACCAACCGAGTTTCATGGGTTTGACATTTGGGGTTCGGTATATCATTTAGAATCTATTTTAGGTTCAAATATTTTACTAAGACTCAATATTTTGCACATTATTCAACTGCATGTAATCACGAATATGTATAAACAACTGAAGAAGTGAGGCGAAACAACATTTCACTTGAGAGGGAAGACGCGTGGGTGTTTGTGAGAGCGACACATGTCATCTCAATTTATTTCAGGTCGATTTACTTTGTTAACCGCTAGTTTTGAATTATGCGAACCAGACCCAAACTAAAACCGACAGGACCCCTTCAAAACCGATCCCTAACCAAACAAATTATCCATAGTTTTCAGCTTCTCAAATTCAGTTCGGTCCGGTTCTTTGTTCGATTATAGTTTTTGGTAAAAATATATACAACCCTCATGTCGGATGAAGTGTTTTGCATCCCTAATAACATGAAAGATTTATATCTCAACATTATATATGTAGGGCCAGCTCAATATTTCGACCCTATTTCTTGAGTAGGCCTAAAACAATTGTTTTGCTTGTTTTATGAACGACTCATCCCTGTATACATTTGTCGAGTGCGTTAACTGTATTGTGTTTATATACATGTTCGCAGCGAAAGCATAAGTACATACTCGAAGTTGGTGTCGAAATTGGAGGCGTTAGTGGAGAGTATGGTGTACGAAAGCTACGGCGTGAAGCATTACTTGGATTCGAACATTGCATCAATTTATTATGTTTTGAGGCTCATAAAGTACAGTGTGCCCAAAGAGGGCGAGAGCAATGTGGGCGCTGTTCCTCACACGGACAAGAGCTTCATCACCATTTTGCACCAAAACGATGTCAAGGGTTTGGAGGTCAAAACCCGGGACGGTCAATGGATTTGCGTCGACCCCTTCTCTTCGTCGTTCGTTGTCATGGCCGGCGAAGCGAGCATGGTACGTTATTTATACGTCATCGCAGTGAACAAAAATTTGTAACATATTTTTACATGTCCGAAAATAGTCTCTTTAAAATGGAAAGGAGCTCACACTAACATATGTGAGATCCTGAGTTCGAATCTTAGTACATACGGGTTTTCCTCTCGGATGCTAACAAATGGGTTAAAATACCGATAACACGGTTTCTCAAATGTCAGTCCAGACAGGGGGGGTTTATTTATTCGCTGATAAAAAATGGAAAAGGTAACAACATCATTTACATGTCCGCATATATAGTTAATAGTTAGTATCACACATCAAAAGAGTATGAAGAGATAATTGCAGTTAAGTATACCTGCCGAAATTAATATTGCGCCTTGGTACACCTAACTTATTTTTGGTTTGAGATGTCACATAAAATTCTTTTTTGTAACTAGGTATACCTAATTTTAGGTGTGCTTATGTAAAAAAACATAAATACATTTTTTTGGTAATCTATCAAGCTAAAATTTCTTTTTGGTGTATCTAAGTGCAAAAGTTATTTCGACCAGTGTACTTAGATGCAGATATCTCGAATATGAATGCTATTATGATTTGTAAAGAGTCTTGTAGTCTTCAATTGTCACCTTCAAAATTTTATGTGAATCAGACTTTAATATAATATCATAGTTTTGTAATTGGTGGACTGCATGCCAGAAGCTCACTATATATGTTATTTCTCGAATAGAATCTCATGTTTAATTATTTAAGCAAACATCTTTAGATCGGTGTATGATGGGATGAAGCGTCGGGTACGATTTTTATACTCAATGAGACATTGATCAAAAGTGTCGAGTATTGTGTCGAGTATTATGTCGAGAATGAAGCGTCGGCTCTAAATAATCATCGATGTTTTACGATGAAAATATAGGCATGGAGCAACGGGAGGATATATAGCGCGGTGCATAAAGTGGTGATGACCGAAGAGAAGAGCCGATATTCGATTGGAACGTTTTCGTTGAACAAAGGGACGATCCATTTGCCCGAAGAATTTATCGACGAAGAAAAGCACCCTCGCCAATATAAGTCGTTCGATCATTTAGATATGCTCAAGTACTTCACCACTAAGTACACTACGGGCAAGGAAGAGAACACTATTAGGGCTTATTGTGGTGTCTAATTAATATATAGTCTCATTTTGTGTGAAATAAACTAAAATAATGTATTATGTTTTTTGAATAACTTCGTTTTGTCATTTGGGTGAGAAAATACTAGTCAATTTGTACTTGAACTTATTTGAATCGTTTTTCTCTCAATTTGTACTCAATAATGTACTTGAACTTATTTGAATCGGTTTTCTCTCAATTTGTAATCGCACGTGAAATTCAATTCGGTAATGTTAATTTCTTTCGACCGCCTTGTTTTAATCAAGTCAAAAGTTAACGATTTATCTTCGAAAGTTACATGTACTCTATAAAATTTTGAATTTCAACAAATCTTTTGCATAAACTTAAACGAACTGAATTACTTAATTTTATAAAGCAATGATTGATTAATTAAGTGATGAACTTACTTTTTATGAAGTCCTGAGATTTACATTGAAATTTAAAGTTAAATTTTATATTCTCTTTGTATATATGTTAGTCAGAAAATGAAATATATATATACACTCATTAACCGAACATTGTTTGCATATGCATTCTCTTAATTAATAAAATAATTTTCAAGACCCCTCAGCTAAAACTAATAAAAAAACATGCATACAAAATTGAAATGTTCATAAAACATAACTTAGATAATTTAATAGTGCCTAAAGTTAACTTTATAATGAAAAATCATTTAAATGTAATTGATCTGATCAGGCAAGAAAATTCGCAAGTATAAAAGTTAGGGAACTTGAACTCGAAAATCATACCGATCACTTCAATTTTATTGAAATCTTTTTACCTTGTCAATCACTACCAATTTTTTTGCAATAAAGGCAGCCCCCTTAATGTGCTGCCAAAGGCGACTAATTAAGTGGGCTGCTTTAAGCTTTAGCAACACAGTATGTGCTGCCCTAACAGCGCGGCTGATAGTGCGCGTACCTAACACTAAAGCAATGCACATATATGCTGTCATAATTATGGCAGCGCACTTGGTAAAAAATTTGCTATTATATTAAAAAATGATTGGATTAAATTTACTATTAGCTCTTTCATTGTTACATTAATGTTAAATTAGAACAATGATGTTTTTTGTGAGTAATAAATTAAAAGGATAATGACAGTTTACTACACCTAACTATCTCGAAATGACACTTTTAAATGCCATAATTAATTTTCTCTCTTTTTAGTACTTTGACTATTTTTATTGACAACTTATACCTAAAATGCCTAAAATACTTAAACTACCCCTGATTTTGATTTCAATTCTGTCTGGTTTAGTGCAGACCGATAGTGAACTGGAATTTAATTTGAACTTGGTTCAAATTCATAATGAAATTGAATTTGTTCAGACTTTTGCCCATAGTAAACTAGTCAGATTGAAATAAAAACCAGTAGTTTAGGCATCTTAGGGGTAAGTTGTTAATAAAATTAATCAAGATACTAAAAAAGTATTTTTAATGTATAAAATGTTATTTCGAAATAGTTAGGTGTAGATTAAATAATAATATCGCCGACTAAGACATAGAGTTATATATTATATTGCTTTCTCTTGAGAATATGTTCTTTTGTTTGCCGATAAAGGAAATCAGTGATAAGCTTAATCTTCACTTCTTATTTTGCTCACCACCATTTTCATTTTCATTAGTATACGAAATATGAAATTAATTAAGAAAATTGTCTGAACATAAAAATGTTCGTACTCGCATAGAAATAGTAGAAACCAAGCGATTGTCGGGGCTTGTAACATTTGATTCCAAATGATCACTTATTTAAATAAGAAATAAAAATTTGATCCGTATCATACAAGCTTATATATAGTTCTTTAATTATTAGTCTCTATATTATATATAAAAATTAATAAAATTCAAAAAAACATATTTGATTACAATGTCGATATATTTTTATATATTATTTAATTTTTACGTATGATATATATATATATATATATAAGAAAATGATTACCAACATATTTTCAATTACAACTTAAATTGACGTCTCACCGGCTCAACTTATTATATATTAGTAACAAATAATTAATGAATCACCCAATAATTACAAATAATTTATACCAATCTATATGTGAACATCAAATAATTATACTCAATTAAAAGTTCTGAATATATAGTCAACTATATGTTGCTATCGACCCACCAAGTTTAAGTTTAAATTAATGATTAAAATTTTCTTTCTTATTACGATCGTACCAGAGTTAAAATAACTAATTCAATTATTGTTTTAACATTTTAAAAATATTATTTTGCTTAGAACACTTCCTTGGAGTACCATAAACCCATGTAAAATATTTGGAATTTACTGTACTATAAATATAGTAATTTTTTGTCGTACATTTTTATATAATAATCTACAACAATGTACTTATTTAACAATGACATAAAAATCTCAGTAGTACTAATATAACAACCGATGCATGAACTCATTACTTTGATAATATACACTTATTTTGAGACGGACAGAATAAAAAAAATATATGACTTCCAAGAAATTATGTTTGCTCGAGATCCCAATCATCGATCTTTCAAAAGACCCCGTGACACCCAGTTGGAGTTCATGGAAATCGAGCTGTGACGAGGTGAGGAGAGCCCTCGAAGACTACGGTTGCTTCATGGTAACCTACGACGTTGTTACCTCGGAGATTCAAAAGTCCGTGTTCGCGTCGGTGGAGAGTCTCTTCGATGATGTTCCGAGAGAGACGAAGGTGAAGAACACGAGCGACAAGCCTATGCATGGATATTTTCGCGGCGCGTCGGTCCTTCCCATACAAGAAGCTCTGGTTATTGAGGATCCTCAAATCTTGAGTACAACTCAAAGCTTCGCAAATCTCATGTGGCCTCAAGGAAATGCCAAATTCTGGTACATTTTGTTACATTAATTAAAAATTTATCGATACCAGTTTAATTTTTATGGACCGAACCGTTCACTTCAATTTAAAATCATTTCAAACCAAAGAACACACGAAATATTTAATTTTTCTCGACTCTGATTAAATACAGAGAATACTCAATTCTTAAAGCTCAAAGAAAAAATATTTACTTTTTTTCAAATTAAAACAGTATTAATATCATATAATATATATAGTTTTGAAATTTCTCCAGCGTCTTCTGAGTTATTTCGATGTTCATCATAATTTATATAAAGATGACACTCTAATGATATCGATCTCACATTTTTCTAACTCGAGAGGTTGTTGTTGGTGGAGATGACACATTTAGAGTCAACATTTAACTCAAAATATCAGTCTATTAAATTTACCGTCTGATATGCATATAAACACTAATTATATTTTTTGTAATCTTCGGATGTGAGACTTTGTTTTCTGGTACAGTGAAAGCGTGTACACATACTCGAAGCTGATAACAGAAATGGAGGTGTTGTTGAAGAGTATGATATTCGAAGGCTACGGAGTGAAACATTACTTCGAGTCTCACATGGAATCGAATTATTATCTTCTCCGACTCATAAAGTACAGAGTCCCAAACAAGGGAGAGAGCAACGTTGGTTCTTCTCCTCACACGGACAAGAGCTTCATCACCATTTTGCACCAGAACAAGGTCCGAGGTTTGGAGGTCAAGACCAAGGACGGCCGTTGGATTGCCGTTGACCCATCGCCTTCGTCTTTCCTCGTCGTCGCCGGAGAAGCCGCCATGGTTAGTCATATTCCACTTTTAATTTATTTTGTATATTCACAAACCGTTATGGATTCATATAAAACAGAGAAAATGACATATTACTACATCTAATTACGGTTGTTTCACTTTTAATCGTCAAATTACGTTATTACTGTGTTTATAATTAGGGTTGTCCATGGTCTAGTTAATCGAACCAAAGAATTCAAAGTCCAACCGAACCGAGAATTCTGATTTTGTAATTTTGAGAACCATGACCAAAATCAAATATAATTGAATGGTCGATTTTTAGCCACTAGAAAGTGGTTCGGTTTTTAGTTATAAACCGAACCAACCAAATTTTATGGGCATGATATTTATGCCGAATTTTTTTTATTATTTAAACTAATGATAATCAATAATGTGTATAAACATTAATTTTAAATGACCAAAGACAAACAAATCAAAATTCAAGTATGCGTTTTTGTGTGGAGTTAAACGATGTCGTTTGTGAGAACAAAAAAAGTCCATCCATAATACGTGAATGATTTTGGTTCGGTTTATTCGGTTAACTAATAATTTTTTTATTACATGAACCTCATCTGAACCAAAATTACTGGTTAACTTAAAAAAACACAGCCTAATCATAATTCATGATTTACGGTTTAATATTTTTGGTTCGGTCTGATTCTTGGTTTGGTGTCGGTTTTTAGTTTAAAATTGACACTCCTAGTGCTTATAAGGGAGAAAAGTCGTGAGAAAGCAAAACTCAGCGAAATAAACTCAAATCGACATGTTCTGATACCATAAAAACCAGAATCAACATGAAATAATATTGTAGGCATGGAGCAATGGGAGGATACACAGTGTGGTGCATAGGGTTGTGGTGAGTGAAGAGAAGGATCGATATTCGATAGGCATGTTCACGTTCAGCAATGGAACGATTCGAGTGCCCGAAGAGCTCGTCGACGACCAAAACCACCCTCGACGGTTCAACTCCTTCGACCATTTGGGCATGCTCCGCTTCTTTGCTTCTTCCGTGGAAGCCACCAAAATTGGCGCCGTCAGTGTCAAGTCTTATTGCGGTGTCGATGTCTAAATATCTTTTGAGACTTTCATGTGACTCTCATGTTCGGTTCAACGAAATAATTATATAATGTGCTAGGAATAAATTTGTATTTCGTGTGTAATATGTAATAAATAATAAATTTATTTCACTTTACAATATTCGTATTTAAAAATGATGAAAATGCCCCAGTATTTAAAAATTTAAAAACATTTTTTAAAAACATATTTTTTATAAAATAAATAATAAAAACTGATTCTAATATTATCTAAAAAAATTAATAATTAAAAATGAAAAACGGTTTTTAAACATCGTTTTATATGTTTTATAATATTTTTAATACCAAAATCAGTTTTTTATTATTTGTTTTATAGAAAAATATATATTTTTTTAAAAAGTTTGAAAAATAATTTTTAAATAAAAGGGCATTTTTGTCATTTTCAAAAAAATTAACAGAATTATCAAAAAACTAACGTCGTTGGGACTAACTGAAGAAGTGGTATACTTTGGGGACTCCACAGAATGTATTCTATAGAAATGGGAGCTAAGTGAAAATCGGGTATATTACGGAGGAGATAAGTGACATTTTCCTATATATTTATGGGCAAGTTGGTCCAACAAGAAGTAGGGATGGCAATATCCCCGTCCACGACGGAAATTTTCTATTTCAAGAGACTGGTTAAATCATTAAAGTATGTGTCCCCACATATTAGTTTAGGTTTTTAGGTTAGTTCGGTTTTAATATTGTATTAGAGATTGATCAATTTCTCAACTATATCTCCATGTGTCATCTTGATTTGAGTCGGGTTTTAACATGTATCATAGTTTAATTCATTTCTCATTTATACTTTTCTATGTTATCTTGACTCCCATCCACAATTTTGGTAAACTGATTTTTTTATGTGTTATCTCTCACTAGAAGAAGATATATTCGAGGCTAATTAAATTAAGTATGTGCATTCACATATCAGTTTAAATTTTTAAATGAGCTCGATTTTACTACGATATCAAATCTTAGTCTATTTCTCAATTACATTCCCATGTGTCATTTTGATTTGGGCCTCTAGGCCCACAATTCACGTGGAGTTTATGCGACCATTGCCAACCATATTTACGCCAAGGGTTTCACCTTTCGTGTTGAAAATATGTGATTGAAAAGACAAACTTATATTACTAATCTTGGTCTTCACTTATATATTTTAGGTGGATCAGACTTTAACATGAAGTTAAAGTTTGATCAGTTTCTCCTCTACACCCCTCTATATTATTCTAACTGGGCTACAGATGCAAGACTCGCTTTCAACGTATCAAATGTGTTATTTGACATGCACATGATCGAGGGGGTGACATCGTCCCACTTCGAAAAAGTGTGCTCCAAAAAATTGGCCTAAAATATAAGTAAAATATTCATCTATCAATTTAAGTTTTTAAGTGAGTTTGGAGTAGCGAACAGTTTGATAATTTTATTAAAGTTCCAGGCTTTGTAAAGATGTGGATAGTACATACGATTGTTTATTATAAAACATTTGACATCTTGTGTAAATTTAACATTTTGACTCGATCATAAGAGTGTAGATCTAGGGACTACATGGTTTTGATGGAGAAGTCTAAATCGACTAGATTAATAATTAAATTAATATATCATCAATATGTGAATTCATTCACATGAATATGTTTTGACGTCCACACATCAGTTCGGTGTTTTAATTAAGTAGCCCAAACTTTAACATAAGAGAAAAGATCTTTAATCTAATTTTTATATTTGTCCTACTAGTGTTTACGTACCTAAAAGGAATACTAAAAAAAGCACACGTACGTATTAAAGTTTATAGTTTATGTTTGATCCAAAAGACTAGTCTATCAAGTTTATGATTTGATATGTATACAAACTGTTCTTATATATACTTCTTAATTTTTCGATGTGAAACTTTGAACTCACGTGCAAACGTAATTAAAGGTAAAGAACATGATATATTGGGTCACATGGTCGTCGAGAGGTACGACGATGGAGAGCTCTTGTCAGCCTCAGACGCGTCGAACAAGCTTATGGCTTTCATGGTTGGAGCCTTCGATAGCACGAGCACTACTGTTTGTAACATCCTCAAGTTTCTTGCCGAGTTTCCTCAAGTTTATGATCAAGTCTACCAAGGTCATTTATTTCTCTATAAAATTAGGGGATATAATTAGGGATTAAAACAGGGCGGGTATGAACGAGTTTTGGTTGCCCGGCTCGACCTAATCTTTTCCCCTGCCTCGAACCCAACTGGGTCCCTATTCCCGCCCTAGTGTCCAAAATATTAGCCTCGGAGTGCCTCGACCCTGATGGGAAGGGGCCAAATTCCATACCTATAAATAACTCGTGTTGGGAGGAGTGATATAATGAGGGATTGGGAAGAAAAAAATCACGCGTGCCAGTTCAGCGCCACGTGTTTGCGCCTGTCAACTCAACGCGCCTCCAGCGATTCTCACGACCTGATAAGGTTCTCACGAATTATCTCTCCATATATAATTCGGTGAGAACTTGACCAGGCTGTGTTCAACCACTCATAACAACTATCGTTTTAATTTATTGCATGTAATGATGAATTACCCGGATAATAGCACAAAAGCCTTACATGAGAAGTATATATATAGTAAAATGTACGTAGCTAATTAAGGACGAGCTTACTGCCTGCAAAACAAAACAAAATTAAAGGGAAAATGCCACCGATCGAGGTACATATAAAATTTACCATCTTAATGTAAGCATACTTAATTTTAATTTTATCTTTCTCGCTCACCCAAATTCTCATTTTCTTGTGTTTCATCATAATATAGGGCCCTCATAGTAGAAAAACGAGAGATTAAAATAGTTGGAAAAATGAATTTCAACTTGAGTGCATCTATATCAAAAAGACAAAAAATGGTGCATTAATATATCATTTCCCCCCAACAAAAATTAAAATATTAATGATCATGCGAATTTCACAATATTACACCCACAAATAATCCCTTTTAAGGTAAAATGCTCTTGCTAATAGTGTATTTATGCATTTTTGAGACAAGAGTGTAAACAAACTGTATCGAGAATAAATTTGTCAATATTTGGCATTGACTCGAAAAAAAACTATTAACTAAATATCATACCCGAGCTCTTTGTAATCGAGTTCAAACCAAACATGAGCTCAAGGTTAGATGAATAGTGTGAGACTTAAGCTTAGGGTTTGCATGAGAAGAAGAGACTTCAACATAGCCAAGAACAACTCGCCGGAAACACGAAAGTGACATTCAAATGGTGACTCATTCGAACCAAGTTGCTGCATTTTCCGGTGCCGGCAAGTCATCCTTGGCTGCATTACACTCTCTGCTCCACCATGCAACCCCCACAATATGCACACTATTGGCTCAACTATGTTTTTGGGGAATGATTTAAGCTATATTTATAGGTAGTGGAGCTTGTGGTGTACAATTAAGGACTTCTTTGTTTTCTGGACGTTCTTTTATAATGCTACTTCCTTTGATGCTGATAAAAAAAATTAAGTATGACAATAGGACTGATTTAATTATCTGTGTTTTCTACTCCGTCGAATAAGAGATATCTGATTTCCAACAAGTTAAAAGTATTTTTTCTTTACATTATTGCTAGCATGGTAGATTTGATAATCTCTTCTTATACTCTATCGAATAAAAAATAATGGGTGTTTCGTCCAGTTAGGAAATATTTGACATTCCTTTAAAAAATTATGGGTATTGTTCAAAATTTTCTTCGTTCCGTGTGAAAATGTAAAAAATAAATCAAATTATAATACAAAGTTAAATTGTAAACACTTATTTTTTTTAACTTAATCAAACTTGACTCATATTGTTTGAGAAAAAAAAGTATTGGGAAAGGAACAATTGACTCTTGTGCCAACCAAAGGCCAATATGCCATTGCCAATCACATCGTACTATGCGTGACGTTTATTATTATTATAAATTGTGATATCATTTGCAAATCTTTCCCTTTTAGGTATAGAAGTTTGGTTATTGTGCTTAATGAATATATGTTGATTTTCCTAATTTGGAAAGTTGAGAAGCCATGAGTGGAACAAAAGTGTTAGTGTCATTGGAATTGATTCTCTCCATTGATCATGATACAGCCAATCGAGTAGCTTGTCCTCTTCTACTTTTGACTCTATGTTTTTAGTTAAAATTTGTTAGTACAATGATCAGGAAATTTGGTTATTGTGCTTAATAAATTTATGTTGATTTTCCTAATTTGGAAAGTTGAGAAGCCATGAGTCGAACAAAAATGTTAGTATCATTGGAATTGATTCTCTCCGATAATCATGATTAGAACTGTTCATTTTTACCCGCTACCTGATTCACCCGACGACTCAACTCGACCCAAATTCGATTGATCCGAGACCCGACTAAACCGTGTGGGAAATGAGTTGGATCGACCCAACCTGATAGAGGCCGCGTTGAGTATTGAGTGACATCTACGAAACCACCGAGTCACCCGACACTCAATTAGCAAAATGGACCAACCATTTTATCCCTATTAAAAGTTCAATTAACGATTCCAATTACAATTTTAATTTGGGATTGAGGGTTTCTAATTCGAATTGATTTCAATTTTGGGTTAAAGTTTCCGAATTTAGGGGTTTAGGGTTAGGATTGAGTTAGGATTTGAATTTCGGGTTAACTCTGATTTCAATTGTAATGGGCTAAATTTTTTGGGCCCATCGGGTGAGTTGGGTCGTACCCGAATCAACCCGACTCACTCGACACCCGACTACACCCAAACCTGACCACCCGACACCTCTCCCGAGTCGAGTCTTGGGTATGATTTTCTAAACTCGAGACTTGTCGGATGAACCCAAACTTGGTCGGGTCTACCCAACCCGACTCAATGAACACCCATGATACAAGTAGCTTGTCCTCTTTTACTTTTGACTATATGCATGTTTTTAGTTAAAATTTGTAGGCACGATAATCACGATTTTTATATTTAAGTCCTTTAATTTAAAACTATATGATAATTAGTAAAAGTATTTTGTGCCTATAATCACAGTCTTATATATGGTATCTTTTTTGAAGTCAAGGGTTTGCAAATTACAATTTCGGTAGCATATATATTAAAGAAAAAAATATCACTTGTCAATTAAGTAGATATTTATCAAAATTTAAATCTCTAATCTTTTATAAGATAAATGAGACCAAATTAACCTTGTAGGCGATGATAATCAAGTAATATCTACTTCAATATTTGTAATTAGACTATAAGGGTTAATGATGTAGAGCTTTGAATAATGGAATATTACTCTTCTGACAATTATTATTGTGATGCATACTAAGAATTTATCTCAACAATTGGTTAACAAAATATACACCTAGCTAAGATTAAATTAAAGTTGGAGGGAAATGTGTAATTTTGGTTCTTGAATTTAGTTAAACTATTTATTATTAATGCTCTTGACAACGCTTCGTTCTCCACATCTGTTTGATGACGGCGAACTGAAGCTTACTTAATTTATTAAAAAGGAAAATGAATCTATTCACATTCAAAGTAAAGATGATTACGAACGGAAATTTTTTGGCAGATTGAATGCGTGAGAATGACAAGTTTAAACTTGAGTGTATTAATATTAAAAAACGTATCTTTTGAGTTGATCAATATATATTTTCCTCTTTAAAAAATTTCTCATAAACCCTTGTATATATTACCGTCTCTTAATTAAGGTTAAAGTATTGATCCATCACAAAAGTAAATAGCATTTTCAAACTTAATTAGAAATGAATTTATCCAAAAATAAGTTTACTATGGAATTTATTAGAATATATATAATCGACCCATCATGGAGATTATATTGATTTGATCGTCTACTTAGAAATAAACTTACCCGTGATTAGACCAATATGAGTATCAAACTTTACTCGAATCTACAAATTTAATCAATACACTAACTTGTTTTTTTTATGTTTGTTAGCAGAGTTATTGTAAACAAACATGTTTAATTAAAAAGAAACACAACTAAATATGAAGGTGGTTAATTTTGACCATATGTCTAGTGGAGTTTATATTCCATTTATGAGAGTATGTTTTTATTGCATCAAAGAATTTAAGATATGCATTTCTTTGATATGGAGTTCGCTTTTTAATTTGATAAGAAAATATGTATTATTGATTTATTTTTGGATACAAATGAAACTAATTATCAATTTCTTTTACCAAAATTAAATATAAAGTTAAATATTTATGCCCATTATTGAAAGATGTTGTCAACGTTACTTTTGCTAAAGATTGATTCGTTTAAATTGTGAGGATATATGTTAAAGTCTCAAGATATAGTTTTCACATATTTTAGAAATTACACCTTTAAATTATTTATTATGTGATAAATGAATTCAATTTTTTTTCTAGATATACAAATATAATATATATTCATCTTCACATGCAGATTAGATCGAGACGACATATAATTACAAGGTGACAAATTTTTTGGCCACTATTACCTTATGACTGAGAGGTTGGGTTGGAGGTTGTTCTTTCCCGTCTCTATATTGTATTAGACACGTATTTGTGTTCAGGGGTTGATCTAGAAATTTTCTTAAATGGGAGAACTTTCATTCTAAAAAATTAATTTTTTTAATAATATAATTAATTTAATAATTAAATAATTATTAAATGCATATACAAAAATTAATTCGAGCTTGATTATTTACATTTTAGTTGATGACGAATTTGACTTCCATAGATATATAAATTAAAGCAAAACAAATATTTACACGATAAATGAAAACAATGAATATAAATAAATTGATATA